>OMLC01046698.1:0-19362 GCA_900302585.1 Regalecus glesne | reverse complement strand
AGTGTGGTTACCCTAACTGGGCGTTTGTGAAAGCCAGGAAGGGTCCCAGACAGAGCTCCAGCCAAGTGGAGGGAGGGGAGGAGCCGAAGCGTAGACCGGTAGTGATTCCGTATGTGGCGGGAGTGTCGGAAAAGCTGAGACGCGTATTTTCAAAACATCGCGTCTCGGTTGCTTTCAAACCCCTGAACACACTGCGGCAAAAGTTGGTCCACCCCAAGGATCGGGTCCCCGGCACAAACAGAGTAACGTAGTGTACACTGTTAAATGCCAGGAGGACTGAAGTGACTTGTACATCGGGGAGACCAAACAGACGCTGGCTAAGAGGATGGCGCAGCATAGGAGAGCCAACACGTCGGGTCAGGACTCTGCGGTCTACACCCACCTACAGGCGAGTGGCCACTCATTCAAGAATGATGATGTTTACATCCTTGATAGGGAGGAACGCTGGTTTGAGAGGGGGGTGAAGGAGGCCATTTACGTGAAGAGGGAACGACCGTCTTTGAATAGCGGAGGTGGCCTGAGAGTACACCTATTGGCTATTGTACACCAAGCTCTCAGTGCTTCCAAAGCCAGGAAAAGACCCCATGCTTTGCGGTTCATATAGGCCGATTTCTCTTTTGAACTCCGACTATAAAATCTTGGCCAAAGTTATGGCTCTTAGGCTAGAGGAGGTCCTTCCAAGCTTGGTGGATATGGATCAAACAGGTTTTATTAAAAACCGCTCCTCATCAGATAACGTCAGAAGACTATTCAATATTGTACATGATGCAGAGCATGACCCAAACCCAGTCGTAGCAGCTTCTCTCGATGCAGAGAAGGTCTTCGACCGTGTCGAGTGGGCTTATCTCATTGAGACTTTGAATAAAATAAATAAATAAAGAATAACAACTGTCTACAAGTCGGCTGATAAAGTGGCTGCATTCAAAGCCAAACTGGAATTGTGTGGACGGTGAGTGAAAATAGGGATATTGGACATATTTCAAACATGAGCAGTAATTTTGGAAGAGACTGGGCCTGGGCGTTCATTCTTCCAGCTGCTGCACGGTCATCTATCTCAGCTTTTAAAAGAGTTCGAGTGTTAGTTTCAAACCACAAAAGACCTGCGAACTAGGAAGGGATGGATCCGCATCTCATTTGTGAACGAGCCGAGTGAATCGACCTTGTCCTTGCTGGAAGAAGAAAAAATGCTTGAGATCGCAAATGATGGTCTTACAAACAACTTCAAATCTCCCAATGTTCTGGATTAAAGTCAAGATGGAATATATTGAGATTGACATAAAAGCTCTGAAAACTCTGCTTCCATTTCCAGCATCCTATCTTTGTGAACCGGGATTTTCGTTAGTGACACAACCAAAATTGAGATTACGGAGTAGACTGTACATTAGGAACACACTTCGGGTGTTGCTGTCTCCCATTACCCCTAGATGGGACTGTCTCATTGCAGGGAAATGAGCTCAGGGCTCCCACAGATTTTGCATTATGATGGGTCGAGTCACATTTGCATTATACATGTAATAATTGGGTTAATAACTAAATTAATAAAATTATATAATATGCACTTTATTGTGTTATGTTATGTCTGCGATATATCTGCCCCCTTCCATGGGTAACATTGCCTTGTATGAAGCTGGTCCTTGGTTAAAAAAAAGGTTGGGGACTACTGATCTAGGCCAAACCACCTCTCCAGTCATCATCTTCTTAGTTGTCCTCATTTCATCCTTGCAAATTTACTTGCTAATCGTGATATATTATCATCCCATCATCGAACCTCCTCTCTCTCATTGTATTCATTCATCAGTCCCTCAAAATACTCCTTTTACCTTTTCAACAGACTCGTCATTTTTCAGCACATTTCCCCCTCTTCCTTTATTGCTCTAACCTGTTGCACATCCTTCCTAGCTTGGTTTCTCTGCCAGGCCAGTCGCCATGATTCCTTTTTCTCTTTCCTTGGTCTTCAACCCCCATATGCCTTTTCCTTTGTCTTTGCCACTTTTCTCTTGGCTTCACGCTGCATCACCTTGTACTCCCATCTTCTTTCTTCATCTCTCTGGCTATCCCATTTAATCTTGGCCAACCTTTCCCTCAGAATCCTCTGCTAGACTACCCTAGGGGCCTTTGTATCTCCACACTCACTTTGGGAACTGATGAGTCAGAGGCACCGGGTTTGAACCCACCGTGGGGTGTCAGGAAGGACATCCGGCTTTAATCCTCCTAAGCTCCATCTAAGTCCATATCCACCCGCACAACATGGGGACTAACCATAACATGTGAAATGGGCCTCTCACTCTGGTCTACTTCCTCATTCCACAACTAGTCTCCTTGTCTTCCTTCGTCTGTCCAGTTGACACACCAAGTACCTTCCTAGCTGTCTCCCTTCCTATTTCTGCAGTAGTTGCCCAGCCTTCTGATAACTCTTCACGATCATCCAGTGTCTGTCTTAACTCTCCATTGGACTCCACACAACAGTCTTCCTTCTTCAGCATCCACTATTTGATCCTTGGCTCTGCCCTCACTTCCTCTTCTTGATCTCCAAAGTCATGCTAGCATGCTATCAATGATTAGCGGTGCTGTAATATTTGCATGGTACCAATGATAAGCATTAGTGTCACAATCCATGTAATCATTGGCTCTCCGACCAGCTTGTCAATGACAGACTACTAAACTGTGCTGCTATAAACATTCCCTCAATTTAGCCATGCTTAATACAATCCATAATCAAGGGTTATAGTAAGTCGGCTTAACTGTTGTGAATACGAAAACCCATTTTACATCAGACGTTCTCTCTCTCTCTCTCTCTCTCTCTCTCTCTCTCTCTCTCTCTCTGTCATACATACCTGAATTCACTCACCACAAGACCAGCATAGCTCAGGAGGCAGGTTGGCCATCTAGTAATAGGAGATTGATGGTTCAATTCCTGGCCTGTGCAGGGGATGTCGTGGTGTCCCTGAGCAAAACACTGAACCCCTAACTGGCTCCGGAGTGCCCCGCTGCAGTTGCGCTCACTGCTTCTATACAATAGGATGGGTTAAATGCAGAGAACAAACTCCACCAGCCGCGGTCATGTGGCAGTTGAACACTTTCATGTACTGACGACTTCTTCTACTCTACTGACGCCAGTAGTTTTACCCTATTTTAATGCATAGAGCACCCTCTGCTGATAATGTTGTTTAGCAGGATTTTTTTGATCCTAGTAAAAAGAAGAAATCAAATTTCTCACTTTGAACATTCTAATGAAAAAAGCAAATAAAGAGAAAATGGTAGAAATTAAATCAAAATAGTTCAATGAAAAGAATTCTCAAAGAATCCAACAAATATATGTTTAAGAAAGTGTGCGAGGAAGTTGATACTTGTAATTTCCTGCCTCTCCTCTAATTCTCGATTAATAAACCTGAATAAACTCAAGTTTTACACAAATCAAAGTATGCTATTGTCAATATCCATCTCAGATTTGACTAAATAAATGAACAATAACAACAATGATTACCTTAAAAAACAATGACGGCATCCACCATGGGTGTCATGGACATGAGAGAAGCAAGAGTTCCTCTTCACCCTCTTCAAACGTTTTTTTAAAACATTTTTGAACCTTTTAAAAAAAATCGATTTAAACTTGTGCTTTCATTGACTTCTTCATCTAAACCATTCCACAAACTTAATATTTGAAATACAAATACTGTTGGAAGTGGTACATAAGAAATACACTAAGAAATACATTGTTTCTTAAAAATCAATATTCTTCTTAAATTATACACCCTTCTGAGAACAGTTGCTTCTTGCCAGGAAGTAGATTATATCTTGCTTTATACAACATTTGTGCAGTGTTAATTTCTAACAGGTCCATGAACTTCATAACCTGTGAATTCAAAGTTTGTTTATGCGTTCTCAATATCCTTCATTACTCACTATCCTCATTACTCTTTCTTAAACACACATAACTAATGTAGGTTGCTTTTGTAGGTGTTCCCCGCCATACGGCTACAATGTAATTAAAAAATGCCAGTACAAGTGAACAATGCAGAATGTGCAATGTCCTTTGAGCCAGGATGTGCCTTGCCTTTCCCAAAATTGCAATGCTCCTTACCATTTTTGTTCTCACGTATCTTATATGAGGTTTCTAGCATATTTTATGGTCAAGTATCACACCCAGACTTGTGTTTTCGTATACTCTTGCTGATATTTTTGTTCGATTTCTACTTGTCTGTCTAGTTCATGATTTCTAATTAACATAAACTTTAATTTTTGTTTAGATTTAATGAAAATTAGTTTGTCAAACCGCAATTTTAACATTTTTAATCCAGCTGTGAACAACTCCAAAAGCTGTAAATTCTCCGTCGAACAAAATATGGTTGTATCATCCACAGATAAGATGAATTTCAATAAGCTTGATATCTTGCATATGCCATTGATTTGATCCCTGGACCCAGCTGAAGGTCTCAAAGTGTCCTGACCAAGATACTGAACCCCTGACTGCTCAAGCTCTGAGATAGAATGGCGATCTATCCAGGATATTTCCCCACCATTCGCCCAATGAGTGCTGGGATAGGCTGTCAGCATGACTCCGCCACCCAACTTCAGATAAGCAGTTGATGATAGATTGATAGATGGGTGGATTTAACGCTGATCTTGTGTTGGGCATGGACGGCCACATGTAAAGCCCATGATCACATTGACATTTCATAAGGGTTGATGGAATTCGGTCTAAAATGCTATAATGGAAAGAGACACAGCATTTCTCCTGAAGATAACAACAATTTCCTGATTGTTAGTTGTTCATATAGAACCCAGTAGTTGGGAATTCCCTGTTGTTGTAACGTCCTGTGGTCACCAGTGTGTTTGGTTACGATGGTCATTTGAGTGTTGGTGGTCTTTGAAGAGTTCATCCACCCTGTTTTAGGCTGTCTTTGAAAAATAGGGTAGTATCTTTATAGTATATTTTACTGGATGAAGTTTTAGACTGAAAGGCTCCAAGTGTAATATTACAGTTTTCCTGAAGTATAGCATGGCCTGGTAATATCAGGGGTCAATAAATGAAAGAGATATAAAAGAAAGTAAAAACTCAGTTGCTCACCTCATTGCATTTCTGCATTCAAAAATGGAAAAAGAAGATTGTTTTATTACCTCAACACCTCATGTTTCTAAGAACAAATGTTTGGCGCACAAAATGAGACGGGCTTGTGATTATCATGACTCGCTATCTCCCATGACCTAATTTTTCATTGCTCACCTCTCATCCTACTGAGGCCTAAAATGTTCACTGCTTTGTCAGTCACACGATGTTTGAGATCAGAAGACCGTATGTTTAGAACTAGACCCACGCCTAAGTCCTAACCTTTGCCCTGTTCCCGCCCTCCCCCTTCTATCCGTCTGTTTTTAACCCATAATAACCAGCAAAGGGTTCATTGTTCTGTCCAGTGCTTGGTTTTCCTGATCATTAACCTACATTCATAGCAGCATCGGTAGGCTTCTCAAGTCTCACCGTCTCCCCCTCCTAGACCGGCTTAATGGGCGTGTTTCGGTGTGTCTGAAGCTGAGTCTTATTCTCTTGCCAGTTATGTTAACCCTGTTTTTGCCTCGTTCACACAAACATTAGACTGTCTTTACGAGACTCTTGATTTGTGTGCAAGCCACGATTGGAGCCTCTCCCTTGTAGATTTAAGGCTATTCCTGTTTTTATGAGAGCTTTTAAGTGATGGATAAGGCAGGGGGAACAACTCTACACTTGATCTTCCGTAAGAATATACTTTTAACACACGTACACCACATTTTTTTCTGGGTCTTACAATAGCTTAACAGTCAGATTATTATGATTTTAAACCAGAGAAGTTGGTGTCCCAAGTTCATCTTTTGCCCACTGCAATTAGCATGACATGTCTCACTAAATGCAAGTGTGTTTTGATTTATTTATTTATAAATAGCTGAAAATAAAATGCTTAATCTCCTAAAAATAATAGACATTGGACTCCAAAGGTATAGAAATCACTACTTTGAATATTTTAAGCTAATTTTAACTATGTGCAAATGCATTTACACATTACACTTGTGTTGGTGTAGCTTGTAAAGGGACAGTGTACCACTCACAGTCAGTCTGCTAACTGTATACCTTAGAGCCAGGTAGTTGTATTCATGATTGAGCCTCTAGGCCCTGCCCATTTAGAAAACGCTGAGTTGGAGCCAACCTCCTCTTCCTTGTAAAGTGGTTGGTGCGTTTTTCTGCGGTCTTAACAACTGACTGCAGTGAGACTCAGACATGCTGGCTTGGGAGAGGTGTGTTTAGTCTGTCTGTGGTCAGGCTGTTGAGAGCTGAACAGACGCCTTGTGGCATCCAGTGTCACTGTTGGTTTGTTTTGTGTCCATGTTGGAAATAATGCCTTGATCCAGATGACCTGGACACTTTGACAGTCACGGGGCAGCACAGGAGAACTACTGTCACTTTTTCTTTTTTTCCCCTCCCTGCGATCAAACTTGCCCCTTCCTCTCAAACTGATGGCATGAATTCGGTTTAATCTCTCATATGGAGCACAGAATTAGGCATAGCGCTTATGTGTTTCATGGTGTTGAATCATTAGGGGCTTTGTGATTTAATGCACCTCTGGTCATGTGATTTAGACATGTGATGTTTTAAAAAGGCATTAGGGTCACGCTGCATATGTCGTGGTGCTACTGCAGGCCGCCAGCCCTGGCTGACTGAGTATCCATGTCACCAGTTATTTTATATGCAATATAGATTTTTTTAACCTTGCTCTCCCTAATTTTCCCATAGTAAAATAATGCACATACATGTTTACATTTTATTAATAGTAGTATCATTGGAGTATGCAGGAAGCATACATAATGCATTCTGTAACAAAGGTGAGCATGTTCCCAGTCTTCTTGCGTGTATGAGCATATCAATGATGGCCAGATCATTGTTCAGTCTCGTCTCTCTTCTCTCCTCCAGTCTCAATTATCAGGCCCCAGCTACTGGCTTTGTCCTGCTTCTCATTAGGGGGTCGAAAGACAAGGAGGGGGAAGGAGAGGAGATGATGTTGGGGAGCTGCTACGCAGCTGAAAAGAGACCATCCTCTTCATTTAGCCTGACAGCAGAGAGGGCTGTGACCATGTGACCCACTGTTTACCGTCACACCCACCGTATTATGTCTCCTTCAGTGTATTAAGGCTCTGCCAGCCAGTCATTGTAGAAACATGTCTCAACCACTTTCCGCAGATTTGAAATGATCCCGTTGTTCTGTTGATGGTGATTATCAGTGTCATCATTCAACATTTGCAGGTCAATTGAGTTGTGTTTTTAGATTCACTTTTAGATTTCTTTGCATGTGAAGAGGGCTACGGTAGCTCAGTGGATAGCTCACTCACTTTGGGAACTGACGTGCCAGAGGCAGTGGGTTCAAATCCACCGCAGAGCATCAGGAAGGGCATCCAGCCTTAATGCCCCAAGCTCCATATAAGTCAGTGTCCATCTCCACAACATGGAGACTAACTGTGACATGTAAAAACGGGTCTTAAGATTTCTTTGCATGTACAGTTGTAAATGCAACAACATCAGAGGTTAAGGGGAAAATCCTGCGCCCATATATTTTATGCGTGTGTGTTCGGAATCTGAAAGGACCTCCTGATATGAGGATATCAATTCTGCAGGTACCAAAATGTACTGTGATTCTTCAAGTATTGATTATTTTTGACAAGTCACCAGATAGAGCACATACTAGGATAATTTTCCTCCTGATCATCATTAGCTGATTCCCTCCCAAAAGTAAAGAAAGGAAACAAATAATCCCTTAAAAATGCTTATTTTGGTTTTAACTGAATCCTGGTGAGCCAAAATATCTTTTTCTTCTTCTTTTCACTTATTTCCTGTTTCTCAAAGGTTGCCACCGTGGATTTTACAGTTTCCGTCATCAATTTGTGAGGCCACAGCCCCAGTGGTAGCTTTCCCCTTGCGGGACTAATAAGGGAATCATTTAATTTAATTTAATTTGATTTAATTTATTTAATTTATTAACATAAGCCTTGACTGATCCAGTATGGTTTTGACAATCCGCATATTGATTGGCAAAATTTTATGTCAGATGCCCTTCTTGACACAACCACTAACCCCTATGGACAGGGGCACTAGTAAAGTGCTGGATGCCATCCGAGTGTTCATGGACTTGTGCCAATACCTGTCAACGTGACAAGCTGAAAGACCTAAATGCAATATTTTGTCATATTTGCAAATGAGTAGTGCAGGCAAAACATTCTAATACCAACAATTTGCGCAATGTGAAAATCTAATTTTCCTGAAACATTACAGACTATGGGCTGCTCCTCTTCAATTTAACAAAACATGTCACCTTGACATCTTTGTTAAGCAATATACTGTAAAGATAGGCTGAACAGCTGTCCAACCTGATATGAAAAAGTCAGACCGCGACGGATGTAAGACGCCTTCAGTTGCTGCCTCCACATGATCTAACAGTTTGGGAGAAAACAACTATTCTATCAATTAATCAGGGTACACAGCTGCACATACAGATTTAGTCTAGCTCTAAAGTATGATTTATGAATTGACGTGGCTTTTCAGCAGCAATCAGTCAGACAACTGTGACTGTCAGCTTAATTTTCATTCAGTCACTGCTGTTTGGTGGACACTTCTCCATCCTGTGGACTCATCATCTACAGCAGGGATGCCAGGATGAAATTAGACTGGCGGCCAGATTTTTTTTCAAATGAGACATTAGGGGGCCGCATTACACTTTAAGACAGAAATGGACATATTAAGTGAACACATGGATAGTTAGGTTATGTGTGTTCAATAAGCCCTATACATCACTGAAAAATCGCATTAGCATGTCTATACATAACACACGTGTATTTTTAAAAAAATTAGGTAATAATATTTAATGAATGCTTGCACATAAAACACCACAATGCATATAATAAAGCTAAGAGACTCAGGCCTAGAAAACATGTCCTAGAAAATAAGTGTCATTGTGCAGGATAAAGCATGGCTAATTTAGAAGATCAACAATAGGTCAGCTGTTTCAGAATTGATAAATAACGGTAAAAAATTAAATCAAATCACCAGAAAGTTCCTCAACTCTCTCCGTCATTGTAGGCCTTGGCGGGGTTATGTTAGCGAAAGCTTGCCGCTCTCGGTTCACACTAGCTCGGCTACCTTTAGCGTGTAGTTCTGGACAAATTCACCCTCGGAGAACGGCTCGGAAGCAGCCCAATGCCCCATGCGATTATAGGTAGCAATGATTCAAGCTTGTTCATCTTTTGAGTCCGGATTTGCCCAGTGTATACGCCATATTTTTCTCCTTGGGTCTCGTAGTGTCGTCTGATGTTGTAATCCTTTGGTAAAGCCACTTGTTGCAAACAAATAAGACACGTGGGTTTACCTCTTACTTACCAAAAGAAACGCTTTTCTTTTCATTTTTTTGAAAGACGCGGTCCTGACTCATTAAAGCCTCCCAGCCAAGTGGAGGGAGGGGAGGAGCCAAAGCGTAGACCGGTAGTGATTCCGTATGTGGTGGGAGTGTCGGAACATTTGAGACGTGTATTTTCGAAACATTGCGTCTCAGTTGCTTTCAAACCCCTGAACACACTGCGGCAAATGTTGGTCCACCCCAAGGATCGGGTCCTCCGGCACAAACAGAGCAATGTAGTGTACGCTGTTAAATGCCAGGAGGACTGCAGTGACTTGTATATCGGGGAGACCAAACAGACGCTGGCTAAGAGGATGGCACAACATAGGAGAGCCAACCCGTCAGGTCAGGACTCTGCGGTCTACACCCACCTACAGGCGAGTGGCCACTCATTCAAGATGATGATGTTCACATCCTTGATAGGGAGGGACGCTGGTTTGAGAGGGGGGTGAAGGAGGCCATTTATGTCAAGAGGGAACGACCATCGTTGAACAGTAGTGGTGGCCTGAGAGTACATCTGTCGGCATCTTACAAATGCCGTGATTACAAATATTCCCCAATCCTATGTGAATGGTGCTCATTGTCACTGAATGTGCAGTTGATCCCCCAACTTGGATATGAACCCTGCCTATTGTTGTGTGGCATCAATGTACTGTTAAGGGGGAATGCTCCAGTTAACTCAGACTGAAGAAGTCACCTGTTTGAGTGACGAAACGTTTCTGAATAAACTTCTGATCCAGTTGAACCTATTCACCTTTTTGTGAGTCCTGACTTACATGGGCAGTACAGCAAGAGAACATATGCCTACCATCCATTGTCAACCGCTTATCCGAAATCGGGTTGTGGGGGAACTGGAGCCTATCTCCGTTCTCATTGGGCGAAAGGCGGGGTACACCCTGTATAGTTCGCCAGTCTATCACAGGACAGATTAGTTAGGGGAACAGTGTCTTGCTCTAGGACACCTCGACACCGTTCTCTGCAGGTGTGGGGATCGAACCTGCAACCTTCCGATTGCCAGACGACCGCTCTATTATTATTAGTAGTAGTATTATTTATTGGCATATGTTCTAGGGGTGGATGTGATGTGCATTCGGCCATTTCCGGCCCGCAGGCCGTAACCCTGACATTCCTGATCTACAGGAAGAGCCACTGGGGTTGGGTGCACTGCCAGACAGGTTGGAGTGAAGGCAAAGGTTTTCAATGGACCAGACCAAAGAAGCAAAGGCTGGCTTTGGAGATATAGAATTAAGTTGGGCTGGAGAATTGGAACTGCTGGAGCAGTATTGCACTCACTTTACCAAATGATTGTTACCAAGAGAGAGCTGAGCCAGAATGCCAAACTCTCAATCTACTGGAGAATGTGTGTTACTACTCTCACCTAGGGGGATGAAAGTTGGATCATGACTGAAAGAAGAAGATCACAGATACAAGCAGCTGAAATTGGCTTTCTCAGGAGGGTGTCTAGTGTCTACCTTAGATAGGGTGAGAAGTTCAATCATCAATGAGGGACTCAGAGTAAAGCCGTTTCTCCTTCAAGTTGAAAGGAGCCGGTGGATGTGGTTCAAGCATCTGATAAGGATGGCACTTGCTTGCCTCCCTAATGAGGTGTTCCAGGCACATCCAGCTTGGAGGAGGCCACGGGGTAGACCGAGGACCAGGTGGAGATATTATATCTCCACATTGGCCTGAGAACACCTTTAGATCCCCCAGTCAGAGCTGGTAGATGTAGCAATGGATGAATGGATAGATGAATGGGTCAAACGGGCAAAAATCGACTATCTGTTGGTCATGCAGAGCGGCAGATTTTCTTTTCATGCTCCTCTGTTTCTATTTACTTGTGGAAGGTGACCAGTTTGATGTGCCTGTATGTTGTTTGCATTACCACAGCATTTGACAAAGTTTACAAGCTTTATGTTCAGTTATGCCGAGCCAGTTTTGCTCTCTCTAGTTGTTTGACCTGCTGGGACATGCTCAGAAACAAGGGAAGTGTCAAACGTGTTTCAGGCCAGCAATTTGAGGGTTTCACTCGCTTTGAACGTAATGAAAAAATCATACCTTAATATGCCAGCTGAAAGAAAATACGGCTTCCACAGTCATTATGGTCATTTGTATATCGTTAGATTATCACATCAAACTTTTAACAATCCTTTCCAGGAGGTTCTGTCATTTCCTCCCCTCTTAATATGTGTGTATTCGTATATGGGTGTGTGTGTGTGTGTGTGTGTGTGTGTGTGGTTATAGCGGAGTGGTAATATTGGTGATGGTGCTGCTGGTGGTCGGCCTGACTGCTATTCTTAGCACTTTTCTTCCCCGTTCCATTCTGCAGTCAGTGGATCAGGTTACTGTATGTGGGTGTGTGTGGGTGTGTGTGTACACACTTAAATGGGACTAAACCAACTTCTCCACCCTGTACACTATCCCAGCCTCCTACTTGTCTATGCTCATCCTCTTATCCATATTTTCTTCTGACCTCATGTCCAATATCATTGGTGTCCCCAGAAGGACATGTGCTGTGTGCCCCCCCCCTTCAGCACTGATGTGAACTTGGGTGCTATGGATAAATGGTTGTTATTATTAACGGTCAGAATCTGGCAGAGTTAAAGCAAAGGGACATGGCGTTATAAATAAACAGACACATCTGCTGCTCAAATGAACGGGCCAGCCACATTTGGCTAGAGAAGCGGAGGTTTGCTGGAAAATATTTCTAAGGAAAGCTTTCATTTATTTGACCAGAAACGTTCAAATTGATTTTTGAAACACTGTATACTGCTTTGGTTTAGTTAATTTATCAATCCATTTATTACATAAGATAATGGAGGCTTACATAATTGAGAATGTAAACCCCTGTTTTCAACAAAAGTGCTTTTGCTTTCAATGTTGAGTTTTTCAAATGAGTGTGATCTGACTCCTAATCCTGTCAGAAAGCATGTTGATGTTTTGGGTCGGTGCGTACGTGTGCACACTTGTACATGTTGATATGTAAGAAAACGTCCATCTTTATGTGTCCTGATTAGTCCCGGACGGACACGGCCACTAGATGGTGTATAGGGGTATAAGACTGGATGTCCCTCCTGTTGCCTGCGGTGGGATCAAACCCACGATGGCTGGCTTGTCATTTCCTGATGCATGCTCTACCACTGAGCTATTGAAGCCGATGTTTATATGTCATGATTGTATATAGCTGGAGCCTCTTTTCCATGTCTGCCTGTTTATGTTGTCATTGATTTAGGGTAGTGGGGCAAAGAAATAAAAATGTAATAGTGGTGCTTGGTACTTACAATATTGAAATTATTAAACATTTTTTCAGGTTGTTTTCATTTTTAATACATCCCGAGTCTTAGTGAAAACATGAGCACCCATGCTATTCCTGCAAGTTTCCCCTCAGATGGATCATATGGTCTTTCCTCTGACTATAAGCTGCTGGAAGTCCTTGAGGGAAATCGGCCCTCATAAGCCTCATACCTTCTGAACAAATGCACCGTTCGTTCATAAAAAACAGCACCTGCTCCTGAAGCGAGCTCTTGGATAGTGTTATGTGAACAGCAGGTGTTGAGTACTGGAAGGAAACGGTCAGTAGTTTGTTGGATAAGTTTCATAGCAAAATTTCAAAAAAATCCCCACTTCTGTCTTCATTCAGGGGCATTTTTTAGATACATTTTTTTACGTGTCACGATCTGTCCCCTTATTTTGGGGTAGGACATGGACTTAGATGGAGTTTGGGGGAATAAAGCTGGGTGCCCTTCCTGACACCCCGTGTCGGGTTCAAACCTGCAACATCTGGCTTGTTATTTTCTGAAGTATACTCTTCTAGAAATCCCAACTTTATTAGTTTTTCAATTAGCATGTGGAATGTCAGACGAGTCTGCTAACACTTTTTTTGTTGTTGATTTTATTTTCATTTCTCCTTTCTGCCTTTACCAAGGAAATCAAACTGTTTCCTCCCCTATCCTCACTGCTATTGGTTAGAGCTCTGTGTTTGTTGAACTATTACTATTCTGAACAAATGAGATTTAACAATCTCATTTGGGAGTGGACACAGACCTAGATTGAGTGTGTGGGATTAAGGCTGGGTGCCCTTCCTCACAATTTGTTGTGGGTTCAAACCCACAGCACATGGCTTGAAGACATGTGCCTACCGCTGAGCTACTGTGGCAAACAAATTTAACATGATGAATCTGACTGGATACATTGGTAGAACATGTTTTTAACTATTACACACGATTTGCAATCTCATTTGGCTGTTGCTGTTAACATGGTTCATATTAGGGGGTCTCTGGTGGCATAGGGGGTTAAGGCACCTACTTTCAGTGCATCTCTGCGTCATGCAGTTGGGTCCATAGTTAGTGGGGCATAATTGGCTAAGCCTCACATAGGTGTAAGGGTTAGGTTGGATAAAGGATTCTGGGTTTGCTAGTGTCCTCCTCTGGGTCATCCAGGTGCTCGGGGTTAGGGGAAGGGAAAGTACTCTGCTTCGTTCTCCTATGACGGCAAAGCACCGTGTTTTCCCCACGAGACCATGATGTGTAAAATAGCGAGGACTAGTCGTCACATGACTTGGAGGAGACAGATGCTACGGCTTCCTCCTTCCTGTCGACGTTCTAGAGAGGTACCAAAGAGACTGACCCAGCAGTAGGCAACTTGGGGAATTCGGGAGGGGAAAAAGGGATAAAATAAAAAAAAATGTATAAAAAAACCAACATGGTTCATAATAGTAAGAGTTAATGGGGGGCATTTTCAAATCTGTAGTTTGCTTTGTTCTAATTTTGGCACCCATTTTTTTTCCACCAAGCCACAGTCAAAGATTGGTCCAGTAAGGTTTCACAAAACAAATGTGAAACACTGAAGAGACCAAGAATTTTTAAACAAATGCCATCTGCAAGCAAACTATTTCCTCATTGATCAACATTTCTGAGCAGGAAAATGTTTTCCAAGATGTACACAAGCAGTCTGTCTTTTGGCAGCATAGGCTTCCACTGTGTTAGCAAATCAATACCTTTGCTAGCGTCTTCTAGTTTATTTTCCAGTTTTGTACATCACTTTAGAATTTATCCAGAAATTAAGGTAACATCTCTGAAAGAAAAACGCTAAGGTGCATTTCATCACACAGAGACTTGTTGTCTTCAGACTCAATCATTAGACGGCCTTGAAGGCCTCTGTGGGTACAGTCCTCTAGTAATCAGAGATTGGTGGTTTGATCCCTGGTCCTGCAGAAAGCATGTTGAGTTGTCCTTAAGGATAACACTGAACCCATAACTGCTCCCTGGGGGCCATACGGCGGCTAGCTCATTGCTCCTATACAATAGGATGGGTTAAAGGCAGAGTAGCAATTCCACCAGCCTGTGTCGTGTGGCAGTAAAACAGCCAAAAAAAAGGGTTTTATTATATTCGGAGGGCATCTTTACAAGATTTCACTTCAAAAAAGGAAGCTGCCATTATGGAGTGATTGGTGGTATCTAAGTAAAGCATGCAATTAGATATTCAGGAGTCCTTTTAACACTTCTTAGAACCAAAGAGGATAGAGCTGCTTATGGTTTTGAAACTTTTCAAATTTCAAGGTGCAATTACTTGTCCAAAACAAAATGTCCTCTTCCCGTGGAATGAAACCTCTCAATTGCTGCGATCATTCAGAGTTTTGCAGTATAAGATTCCATGCCAAGCTGATCCAGGCTTTCCTCCTCGTGGAGTGTAGTCATCGAGACGGATGTTTGATCTTGCCTTGAAACTGCCCAAGGTTAATTGTGGTGTTCACAGGGGCTTATGCAGCCCTGAGCTGTCCGAGAAACGCAGCAAATGCCAACGCCACACTGGCAAATGCCCAAATACTTCTGTAATTATAGTCACGCCCTCCTGTACTTGTCCCTGGGCCAGATTGGAGTCGTGTCAGCGTTTGTTTTCTGGTCTGGTCCCACAATTGTCCAGGCCGCTTTAATACCCCAGTTGCTCTGTTCCCTTTACACTGACATGCTTGCTGTGCGTTGCTCATTCTCCCTCTCAGCTTTCTAAATGACAATGCTGCATACTGGCTATCTGCTGACTAGTGACAGACATCACTCTGGCCTTGGTTTAGCATTAAGGTCGAGAAACATTCTGAACAATGATTCCTGTTTGTACCATATTGTTGCTTCTGATTGCAAAGTGTCACAATGATGGACTCTTTGTGAAAACTCCCAATTTTGCTTGATGCTAGTTTATGGGACTTTACGTTGCAGGAGAGAGTTTTGTCCTCCGATTCTGTTGAGAGAAACGGATTGCGGTTATAAATATTCATTGTCTCCATTGCAAATTAGGTTTAATTTCAGCAATGAGTCATAGAACTAGCTATATAACCTGTATCATAAAGTTGCCAATGTCTAATCATGCGCCTGTCAATGACACACTGTTGCTTACCATGTCCTACTAGTATTACCCATCCCTACTGTGGTTAGCCCCACAACTACAATAGCAGCTATTGCCATGAGCTTTGGGCTGGTGACCTGAAAGGCATACCCCCACCCGTACCCCCACCACCACCACCACCACAACTCCCCTGGGAAAATATATGCATGGGAAAAAAATGCACGTTGAAGTTGAATTCACATTGCGTAAAGGGAATACCCCAAGAATCTTTTTGAATGGCTTGCCAGTAGTGGTCTATCGGCTAATTTATATTAAAATACTATACATGAGATGTTATATGTGAAATGGTCCTTCACTGCCACTTCACGGGCAGTGAAGAAAATGTGTATAGAAAAATATTGACATTTATAAGAGCGTATGAATCCGGGATTGGAGGGCTGTAAAAACTACGAATTATGCTAAATGATCAACATGATATTATTAGCCCTCAATCACTTCATCAACTGCAAAGCACAATACATACCCTGGTTGAAGCAGAACCCAGATCACCTCTATGGGTGCTGTTGCATGTGTTGCTATCTTGAGGCCCTCCACACACACACTGTGATATCAGCTGTCACAAGGCTGTTTCAGAAAAAAATGCCTAACGTGGGGAAATTATTGGTTGTAAATGGTGTTTGGCTGTCTTGGGTCATTTACTGTGACAGGGTTGAAGACAGCTGACAGAGTATTGTAGGCTCTGAAGTACTAGCACTGTCAAAATGGAATCTTTAATTGTCTAGTGTGCTAGGGGAAATAGCAATACAAACTATGGCTATGACACCATCCTGATGAGTGACCAGTTGGAGTATAGTAAAGTATACAGGCAAGAGAAATGAAGGGAATTGTGTCTTGCTCAAGGACACCTCGACACACTTCTCTGGAGGACTGGGGATCGAACCTGCAACCTTCCGATCGCCAGGCGACCGCTCTACCCACTGAGCCATGCTATCCCCACTAATATAATCTCCTATATTTATTTCTAACAAGGGAATTTCACATATCTGTACTTTATTTCTCTCTGCCCTGTGATAGACTAGTGATCTATACAGGGTGTACCCCGCCTTTCGCCCAATGAGAACGTTCCCCTGCGACCTGATTTCGGATAAGCGGTTGACGATGGATGGATGTACTTTGTATATTTCATTTTCTCTCTTTGTATGAACCTCTTGCTTTTGAGGAATTGAAAAGGACCTGGTTATGAGTCACAGTGGCTCAACAGTAAAGCGGGCACCTTAGTCAGGTGGTGCGGGTTTATATCCCGCTATGGGGCTCAGTAAATGTGAGGCATTCATTGTAAAACAGTCTGAGTGGTTTCTAGACTTGGAAACCACTGTATAAGAATCTCTCCATGTAACCATTTACCTGTATGCGGACAGTTGCATGAAAAGGACGTGGAGATATTGCTAAACTTTAAACTCACTTTGGAGAACGGCAAATTGATACATTTTCATATAGTTGTATTTCCTTGTCTAGTGACTATTCTGCATCCCATTTACCTGAGCAGGGGGAATTTAAGGTTGAATGCTCTTTCCTGACACCCTGTAGCGGGATTGAACCCACAATGGCTGACTTGGAGCATTGTGCTCTACCACTAAGCTACCTTTGCCCCAGAGCTGCAAATCCATGTTGCTTCTTCTTTTGGGTATTTCTCAAGGTAAAACGAAAGGACGTTAATGCAGATGCATGTTTTTTTCTCTCCATGAGATCATTTTTTTAAAAATGTCCCTGAGTCACTGTCACCTTTGTGCATTGGGCACCGTGGCCTTGCTGTCAACCAACGTAGATTGTTGCTATTCAGACAATGTGACAGCACTCTCTCCTCAACTTGTACAGTGTCACAAGGGGTCGTATCAAGTTTTCAAGTGTGACATGCACTAAACATGCAAAACAGCCACCACCAAACAGTGTTTAGGGACCTTTAGTCTTCCCCCGCAAACCACAATACACAGGTGCTCCGCTATGCTGATACGGATACTAGGCAGTCAAAAAGTTTCCTTTCAGAAGCCAGATGATGTCTGAAAGAGTCCCTAAATCTGTGAGTCATGCAGCCTTGCCTTGTTTTTTCTCCTCCCTATGGTGTCAGTGTTTTAAGATCCGTCCAGATAGGGGAGAGACATGCAATAGAAACTCCTAAGAAACTCCTGCCTCCAAATACTGATCTTCTTAGCCTACATTGTGAAATGTGCCACACTTTGTGCCAAATACTGGACGGAACACAGTAACGGATGATCCTGTTAGCTAGAAGACTCGCCCGTAATCGATGTCTGTAAAGTATAATAATTAAGGTTTAGCTTGACATCTGCGTTGATCTTACCCATGTGTTTGTCTCGGTCCCTTTGTCTATCTCTCTCTATCCGTCTCCATTAGTCCATAAACTTGACCAGTGGTCCAGTGGGGTGAGATGTTGCTAATCATCCTGTGTTTTTTTTCCACTTACAGGTGCATGATGAACCTACTGTGCGGCAGCTGTCACAGCTAGTCAGGTGCTGCACCATGGCCAAACCCGGGAGCGACCGAGATGGAGCCATGGTGGACAAGCAGGCGGGGAAGAAGGTATGCGAGCACACATGCGCGCACACACACACACACACACAATTACTTTAAATGTACTGAATTGCTTTTCTTTTGGTCTAGCACAAGTATATTTACTTGCTTTGGCCATTTTTGCAGAACATTCAGAACTTCTGTTAGGCTCTTGCTCAAAACCAGGATTAATTAGTCTTTCACTGTCGGTGAGATTTAGAATAATGTAATGGCAATTTGCTGTCTTGATTTCCATATGTGCAAGATGTGCAAACATTGAAATAATAGTACATGATAAATGGACTTGTTCCTATATGACACTTTTCTAGTCTAACGACCACTCAAAGCACTTTACAAGGAATGCCTCACATTTACTGGGAAATGTTTTTATCTTTTAAAAAACGTTTTTAAAATGTTTTTAAAATATACATTTTTTAATAACTTTTTCCCCCACCCAAATTCCTCCAGTTGCCTATTGCTTTGGTACCCCTCTAGAAAGTCAAAAGGAAGGAGGAAACCGTTGCATGTGTCTCCTCCAAGTCACATGATAACTAGACCTCACTAGTCCACACATCATGGTCTGGTGGGGAAAGCACAGTGCTTGGCTGTCAGAAGAGAATGAAGCAGAGTACTTTCCCTTCACTTAACCACGGGTGCCCGGACGACCCAGAAGGGGACACTAGCGAACCTAGAATACTTTATCCAATCTAACCCTTATACCCATGTGAGGCTTAGCCAATTATGTCCCACTAACTATGGACCTCCGGCCATGGTTGGAAACAACACAGCTGAGATTTGAACACCCAACTGCATGACGCAGATGTTTGTATTTTTTTGTACCTTATTTTGTGTAATTTTTCATAACTACGCTATTTATTTTTCATTTTCAACTATACTTGTTTCATTTTTTCCTGCTGGAAAAATTATGCAGAACTAAAGGATTGAGGATGGATTAAAATTAAGGTTGATTAATTAATTTTCACACTCAGTAGGATATAAAATGTGTATTATTTATATATATTTACTATCTGAGTACTTGCAGAGTGCACCTCAC
>OMLC01046696.1:0-20531 GCA_900302585.1 Regalecus glesne | reverse complement strand
CACGCCCTTTTTTTCCCCACCCAAATTTCCTTGGTTGCCTATGGCTGGATGTGTTGCTTTGATACCCCTCTAGAATGTTGACAGGAAGGAGGAAGCCTTAGCATGTGTCTCCTCCAAGTCACATGACGACTAGCCCTCGCTATTTTGTATATCACATTCTCGCGGGGAAAGCACAGTATTTGGCTGTCTGAGGAGTACAAAGCGAGAGTACTTTCTGTTCACTTAACCATGAGCGCCCGGACAACCCAGATGGGCATACTAGCGAACCTAGAATCTTTTATCCAACCTAACCCCCATACCCATGTCAGGCTTAGCCAATTATGCTCCACTAACTATGGACCGCCGGCTGTGGTTGGAAACTGCAGCTGGGATTCGAATACCCAGCTTATTAAGTATATTCTACAATATCTGGCTGTATGTGACTAATATCTGATTGTACATTATAATTATATTAATAATGCTAATCTTGCATACTCTGCATTTGACATATGCTTTTCATCCTGGAAAAGGGAGTCTCTGTTGAGATTAATTAAATGATACATTTTTCCACAAGCAGGCATGAGGATGGCAAACCCATCAATGGTCCCCCCCGGTCCTAGTATGGTAGGTCAGGCTATGGTCCCAGGCAGCAGTGGACAAATGCACCCCCGAGTGTCAAGACCACCCTCTCAAACAGGTTCTGATTATCCTCTGCATTCTCAAACAGTGTTAAGGACATGTTATGAATATTTTGGACAGTTGGACAGTCAAGTTACTAAACAAAAATATATTTATTTTTTCCTAGATGTGATGGATCCTATGATGTCGAGTATGTCAGTCCAGCAACAGCAACAAATTCCACACCAACAGGCTGGCCCCCATGGCTCAGGTCCCATACCTCCGCAGTCTGCTCACCACATGCAGGCTCTACGTGCAGGAAGACAACTGAACCCAGCTGCTCTTCAACAACTTCAACAGCAGCAGCATCAGCAACAACAGGTCCAGCAGCAAGCTCAGCTTTCCCAGCTGGGACCCAGACCTCCATTTAACCCCTCAGGCCAGATGGCTGTGCCTCCTGGCTGGAACCAAATGCCCTCAGGAGTTGTGCAGCCTCCAGGTGCCCAAGGAGGCCCTGCCTGGCGGAAACCCCCACCTCAAGCCCAAATGGGTCAACGTCCACCTTCCCTTGCTACAGTTCAGACTCCTAACCACCCTCCACCACCTTATCCGTTTGGTAGCCAGCAGGCTGGACAGGTATTCAATGCTATGGGACAAGGACAATTACAACAGCAGCAGCAGACAGGAATGGGACAGTTCGCAGCTCCCCAGCCCAAAGGCCCTCAGCCTGTGCCCGGAGGGGTTGCAGGACCACCCAGACCACCGCCACCCCTTCCATCCACCTCTGGACCACAGGGAACCCTCAGTGCCAAGTCCCCTGGTTCATCCTCATCTCCTTTCCAGCAGGGTTCACCTGGAACTCCTCCCATGATGGCCCAACGACCTACAACCCCACAGGGTTTTCCACAGGGTGTGGGCTCACCGGGAAGAGCTGCCCTTGGACAACAGGGAAACATGCAGCAGGCTTTCATGGGAATGCCCCAACATGGACAGCCAGGGGCTCCAGTGCATCCAGGTGCAATGGCAGGTAATTTAATTTGGTTTTCTATTAATTTTCATGTCAAAATAAATTGTGTTCTATCTTTGTTTTAGGACAGTTCTAAAGATTACCATAAATATTTCACTTTGTTATTTAAATGAGAATACTAATTGATTAAATACCACTCAAGGTATTCCTAAGCGTCCCATGGGTTTTCCCAACATGCCAGGAAACCAGAACTTTGTACAAGGTCAGGTGAGTGCAAGTACCTCAGGGACCCCTGGTGGAGGAGCAAATCAGCAGCTACAGAGCAGCCAAGCCATTACTCACACAGGTAAAAGTAGCAATCACTAACAGAATACCTAACCCAACTTTTAACATGGATTGGGGAAATGGATTGATTCAGAAATTGCAACCAGTATTTTATGGTGCTGAAGTCAGAATTTATTAAATGGTAGCTTCCATCGAAATAACTGAGGCAGTAACACTCTTTGGTCCCTATGAAAGGTATAGAAAGAGTGGTGGATGAGTCTGAGCTATTTATGTGAAACCAAAATTAGTAAAAATTGTGCAATCTTAATGGTAGCTCATCCCTGTTGGCCACAACCATGTTAACTTTAGTCTGTTCCCAGCATCCTGTGTTTGATTCCGTCTTTGGACCTTTGCTGTATGTCTTCCTCTGTCTCATAATATTACATTTTCTGTTTAGCTCTGCCACTGTGCCAGTAGTGGCTAAAATTGCCAAATAAGAAAATCCCTTGAACGTCGCATTCAATGTAGTTACAATGCACTTATAATAGGATTTTGTCAGAACACACTCCATCATGGTGTTTCCAGATATTAGATTATTTATAACAGTTAATTGATTAAAATTACTCTAGTTTCAATGAATATTTCGTTGACTTATCGTAAATTGTGAAGCATTGAATTGAAAATAATTATGGTCCTAAGAAACTAAAAGAGTGAATTCTTGGTTTATTCCTTACTTCATTTTTACATATATAGATTATTTCTGTCAAAAGAATAAGCAACCCCTGTATTGTCAGTTTGAGTATAAAACCCTGAACTTATTTTCCATGTTTTTATCACTCCCATTTTTCATTACATGATGACCTTTTAATTTTTTTCCTGTCTGTATCTAACATCAGGAGCTCAACCAACGTCCTCCGCTCCCAATACATTGCAGGGTCCACCCCATTCCCAGCCCAGTGTTATGGGTGTTCAAAGTGGCATCCCAGGTCATCCCCCAGGTACGAGTACTGGGCCTGGTATGGGCCAGTCCCAGCCTGGCCTTCAGACCCAGATGATAGGCCTCCAGCATCAGGCCCAGCCCGTGTCCTCCTCCCCCAGCCAGATGGTTCAAGGCCCGGGTGGAGGTCAGACTGTCCTCTCCAGGCCTCTTAGTCAAGGGCAGAGAGGAGGGATGACCCCACCTAAGCAGATGATGCCTCAACAAGGCCAGGGGGTGATGCATGGGCAGGGTCAGATGGTTGGAGGCCAAGGGCACCAGGCCATGCTCCTACAGCAGCAGCAGCAACAACAACAACAGCAGCAACAACAACAACAACAACAGCAGCAGCAGCAGAACTCAATGATGGAACAAATGGTTGCCAACCAGATGCAGAGTAACAAGCAGGCATTTGGAGGTAAGGTGCCAGCTGGGGTTATGCCTGGCCAGATGATGCGAGGCCCCTCTCCAAATGTTCCAGGAAACATGGTTCAGTTTCAGGCCCCGGTTGGTCAGCAGCAGCAAATGACCCCCCAACAGCAACAGCAAATGGTGCAACTCCAACAACAGCAGTTGCAACAGCAACAACAGCAGCAACAGCACCAGTTACAACAGCAGCAGCTACAACAGCAGCAGCAACATCAACAGATAAGCCAGCAGCAGCCCCAGCAGGTTTCCATGGCTGGGAATC
This sequence comes from Regalecus glesne, assembly GCA_900302585.1. Classification (NCBI taxonomy): domain Eukaryota; kingdom Metazoa; phylum Chordata; class Actinopteri; order Lampriformes; family Regalecidae; genus Regalecus; species Regalecus glesne. The sequence goes on along the minus strand of OMLC01046696.1, from coordinate 17,036 downwards.
CTAACTCAGCCATGGGTTTACATGGGCAGCAGATGAGACTGGTCCAACAACAGTTACAGCAGCAGCAGCAGCAGCAGCAGCTACAGCAGCAGAAACAACAGCAGCAGGCCATGTTACAGCAACAGCAACAGCAACAGGCAGCTCAGCAGCACCAACATCCAATGGCAGACCACAGTGGTGGGACAGGGGACATGGGAGTTCAACAGATGCTACCTGATATGCAGACGCAGCAGCAGCAAGGCATAATGGGAGGCCCTCAACACATGCAGGTGGGAAATGGGCACTTCCCGGGTCACAGCATGAACTTTAACTCCCAGTTCCCAGGTCAGATGCCTATGGGGGGATCATGTGGACAGCCGGGAGGCTTTCCGGTTAATAAGGATGTAACACTGACCAGCCCACTGCTGGTCAACCTGCTCCAGAGTGATATTTCAGCCAGTCAGTTTGGACCAGGGGGGAAACAGGGAGCAGGGGGCACCAACCAGGCCAAACCCAAGAAAAAGAAACCACCAAGGAAGAAGAAACCCAAAGTGGTTGAGGGTCAACAACAAGGAGAAGGACTTGGGTAAAAGTTATCCTTAGTTTCTTAGTTAATTTCATTTTGAAAATAGCAACTCTTAGCCTGGATCACTGATATAACACTGAGTTGTTGTTGTTGTTGTTTTTCTCCTGTCAGGAGTGGTATGGATGTGACTACTGGTCTGGAGGACTCTGAGATGCCCGGGCTTGGTGGAGAGCAAAGTTTGGGCTTGGACAACTCAGGCCCTAAACTCCCCGATTTCCCCAACAGACCTGCAGGTAACTGAAGAGATAAACAATCAACCAGAATCAATGCTTGCATTCAGAATATCTAATCTTAGCATTATGTTGTAAAATAACTTCATATTTTGTTTACAGAATGCCTATGTCTTGTACATTTTACATTGTGAAATTTAACAATTTCTCTAGGCTTTCCAGGTCAACCTGGAGACCAGAGAGTATTACAGCAGGTGCCCATGCAGTTTATGCAGCAACAGCATCAACAACAACAGCAGCATCAACAACAGCATCAACAACAACAACAGCAGCATCAACAACAACAACAGCAGCATCAACAACAACAGCAGCATCAACAGCAGCAGCAGCAGCAGCAGCAACAGCAACAGCAACAGCAACAGCAACAACAACAACAACAAATGCAGCACATGCAGCAGCAGCAGATACAACAACAGCAAATGCAGCAGCAACAGCAAATGCAGCAGCAGCAGCAGCAGCAGCAACAATTACAGCAACAACAGTTACAACAGCAACAGCAGATGCAACAGATGCAGATGCAGGGGATCCAAGGTGCTCAAGGCCCACAGGGAATGGCAGTTCCGCAGACCCCAGGGCAAGGCCAGCCTCAGATGCACCCTCACCAGCTGCAGCAACAGCAGCAGCAAGTTCAGCAACCTCACCTCCAACACCAACAACAGGTGACATTATTAGTTCCTGGTGCCACTGTAACTACATTTGGTACTTGCCAAAATACTTGTCCTCTCTGTGCACATGTTTATGCCCATTTTATTACATTTCAGCAACAGCAGCAACAGATGATGATGATGATGAAGATGCAGCAGGAGCAGGTTAAAAATCGCATGTCCATTCCACCAGGAGGCCAACTTCCTCCTAGAGGCATTATCAACCCAGCAGAGGCCCATAGGTTACCTGTGTCACAGCAAGGCAATATGCCCGTTATGATCAGCCTCCAGGGGCATGGAGGGGTCCCGCCATCACCTGACAAAGCCAGAGGAATGCCCCTAATGGTCAATCCACAGGTGAGCGGCAAGTCCTCAATGACAAAACATTAGGCATCTTGTTTGTCCCTTTCATGTTTTACCTGTGTTATGATATAAACTGTCTGCCGGGTGCAAGTGTAACATATACCTGTATTATCTTTTTACTTACCAGCTTGTTGGAGCCACACGCCGAATGTCCCATCCTGATATAGGACAGGGTTCCCAGGGCACCGGACCAGAGGAGGCCCCTGGAGGAAATCATGCTGTACAGGATAGACCTGGGGGCCCAGAAATGGGGATGCCAACTGGAAATGGAGCCCAGCAGATGATGCCCAATCAGGGCTCTAATGCCCACATGATGAAGCAGTGCCCTGGTCCTTCAACCATGCCCCAGCACCCTGGGGCTAGTCCTCAGCAGCAACTACCACCTCAGACTCAACAAGGAGGTCCAATGCCTACTCTCCACTTCCCCAATGTTCCTACAACCTCCCAAAGCTCCAGGCCCAAAACCCCTAACCGAGCCAGCCCCAGGCCATACCACCATCCTCTTACCCCAACTAATCGCCCTCCCAGCACTGAGCCTTCAGAAATAAACCTCTCCCCTGAGAGGCTAAATGCCTCCATTGCAGGGTTGTTCCCCCCAAAAATCAACATTCCCCTGCCTCCAAGGCAACCTAATCTGAACAGAGGTTTTGACCAGCAAGGTCTGAATCCCACTACTCTGAAGGCTATTGGGCAGGCACCGCCTAGTTTAACTCTACCGGGTTGCAACAATGGCAATGGTGGTGGAAGCAACACTAATAATGGTCAGCAGACTTTTTCTGCTGGTAGTGGAACAGCAGGGGCAGGTGGCAAACAGGACAAGCAGTCTGGACAGGGTAAGAGGGCAAGTCCCAGTAACAGTCGAAGGTCTAGTCCAGCCTCTAGCCGCAAATCAGCTACTCCAAGTCCAGGGAGGCAGAAGGGGGCCAAGATAGCCCTCACCTGCCCTCCCCACCAGCAGCAGATAGTCAATCCTCAGGGGCAGACTATGATGCTAAGCCCCACCTCTGTACCTTCCATCCCAGTATCTATACCCTCACAAGTGAGTATTGGAATGGAAGTTCAGCAGACCCAGAATCCATTCCATGGCTTGCAGGGTAACCCAGCTGATGGAATCAGGGAGGGTCAGGGAATGATGCCAGTAGAACAGCGACAGATGCCCCATTCCCAGCCCCAACCTCAACCTTTGAGGGAGTTGTCTACCCCTAGAATGTCAAGTCCTCGTGTCACCACACCTCAAGAAGTTAAACCTGGCTTGGAAGTGCAGACGGGGTCAATTGAGATACAGCCCACACAATCAATGCCCCTTCAGGACTCTGTGTCAGAGGCCTTACCAAATCTTAGGGAAGCACCAACTTCCCTCAACCAACTGCTGGATAACGCTAGTACCCCCAGTATGCCCCTTAAGCATACACAGAGTCCTACTGCCAGAGATGTTTTTGGGAAAGAGAGCCCTAAGCCTATTTTAGATTCAGAAAGACCAATCCAGAGTAATTCTCAGGGCTCAGACATGCCAGCTCCTGTTACTCCTGCCCTGAGTGAACCAGAAGCCAAACCCAAACCTGTTATCCCTATCCCTACCAGTAGTCCTAGTGTACAACCCACTGCAATTGCCTCCTTTAGCCCCAATGTTAATTCAAACCCTAATACAACTCTAAGCCTAAATCCTACACCCATATCCACTCCTAGTGTCAACCCCATGCCAAGTGTAAACCTTATAGCTAATCCTGCCCCTGCTTTACACCCGAACACTCCTGCCACCCTCAGCATAAGTTCCAACCCAGCCACTTCCATTCAGAGCAGTCCAGCAACTACTGTAGGCAGCAATTCCAACCCTATATCTGTAGCTAGTTATAAACCAAGTCCAAGTCCCAAACCTGTGACCAGCATTCACTCAGTCATTCAGATCCCTGCATCATCTCCTAGCCAGATCACCGTGTTTGTCACCTCTAACCCCATCACCTCCGCCCCTACCACTCAGCCAACTTCAGCCATGGTCCCCACCATGGTGACTGTCCCTAAAAAGAACATCAGGCCACAGGATGTCCGACAGCAGACCCCTGTCTCGCGTCCTGCCCAGTTCATCGCCACCAACTCTGTATTTATCAATCCTATTTTCCAGGTCCCTTCTGTATCTGTGGCTCAAAACACCACAGTTGTGTCACAGCCTGTCACCATGGTGGGGTCGATCCAAGTATCCACTACAAACCTTAAGCTCTCTCCAGCCCCAGGCTGCACACAGCCCTCTGGGACTAATATGACTTGCTCTCAACCTGTCAGAACAGTTGTTGGGCAGGTACAGATAGCCTCTAGTATGTCTTCATCAACCCCAGCTAGCACCCTACCTGCCTTGCAACAGACAAATCCAGGCACTATTAAAACAGAAACTACTAGTGAGGTAGTCCCTCCCCAGAAACCTAGTACTCCAGTCAGTCAGCCATCTCCCCATCTCAGTCCATCTTCCTCAGCATCCTCCCCCTTTCAACCACCCTTGGCTTCTCCTCCCCCCTGTGCTAGTCCTGGAGCCTCATCAACAATTAGAAAAAGCCCCATGTCCCCATCTTCTGCTCCCCTGGTTAAAATTAAGCCTGCACAGGTTTCAACACCAGTGTCCAACAACTCTGAGTCTCAACAGGCTCCTGAAGACAGCCCTGTACTTTTAGGCTCTGGCACTCTTCCTCCTCAGGTTTCCTTTCCTCCTCCTGCTAGGCCTGTTCAGATCGAGGCCCCTGCACCCCAAACTACTTCAAACGTCACCACTCCATCTTCAGTTTCCACCCCAACCCCATGTCTCGTCAACGTTTCCGTTCCTACTCAAGTTGTTACCCATAATAACCCAACTCCTGCACCAAGCTCTATCTCAGCCCCAGTGCAGGTCGCAACCACTCAAATTCCTGTTGGTCCTCCTGCTACCACTGTTGTTTCTTCAGCTACCTCATTCTCTCCACCTGTTCCTATTCAAAGTCCAGTAGCATCCAATGTTGATGTTAGTGTGGTCCTGGGGCCTTCATCAGAAGTTCCCTCAGCCACTGCCACCCCAGTGGCTAACCCAAGTGGATCCTCTCCAGTGCAGTCTGAACCCCCATCTACAGAGATTTCCATGCAGCCAACCCCACCACCTGCTGAAACCTCAGAGACTACCCCAGGTAAAATGTATTGCTATCTGTTAATAGATCTAATGTGGTTGCATTTTTTTTTGATTTTACACACCCCTTAAGCTTGGTATTTGACATTTATTTACTGAATTATTTTCCTCTAGCAACCATTCAACCAGAGACTCCGCAGTCACAAGAGCCTGCTGCCAGTGAGACGACAAGTGAGTATTGTCATTGAAATCTGTCCATATGCTTGCTGAATAATCCAGGTAGGGAAATCACAGAAAGTTAAATCAGTTTATTGAGACACAACATTCATTGGTTGGTTTATTGATTGGTGTCTTCAGGCCAGGACTCTACAGTCTACACCTGTCTATTGGCCAGTGGGCATTCTTTTAAGGATGAGAACATGCACATCCTTGATTGAGAGGAATGCTGAATGGGGACTCAAAGAGCCCATATATGTGAAGAGGGAATGAGCATCACTGAACCATGGGGGGGGGCTGAGAGTACATCTATTGCCATGTTACAAAAACGTGATTGCAACAATGCCCCAAATATTGTAACTAGTTACAATATGCAATTTGTATATGAAACCGGTTGTAGTTTTCAGTGGTTATGCCACTGTATTTTATATAAGGGTGGGGATACCTGCAGTCAGCTGAGACTGAAGAAGTCACTTAGATGAGTGATGAACTGTTTCTCTCAATAAACATTGTCCCCAGATGAACTGATTCAACTTTCTGTGATGTCTTTGAAATCATTGTCTCTGCCAGATCCAAATCCGATCCAGCTCTTTCTAAAGGAGAACTCCCTTTATTTAGAGGGATTATTTCTGTCATACAACTGAACTATCCAAATTTAGTTGCCATTGAAGTAAGCTTTGTTTGTTTTCTTCAGCAGCTGAAGATGCTTCAACTGTTTCTGAACAGGGGTAAGGCTCTTCATATTTTACCACCTAATCTTTTTAAAGGTTTACCACTAATTCACCATGTATTGCTTCCTGTGCTGGGGTATGATAAGGTATACCATATTGTTGTTTCATAAAAAGTTGGCCAAGTCTTAAGTACAATACTCTTGAAGGAGAAATGCTTAGACATTTCTAACTCTACTGAAACTCAGGGAGTTCATTTGGTTGGCCAAGGGGGTACATGGTGAAAACAATGAGCCACGTGGCCTCAGCACTTGGTATGTATGCTTAGCATGCAACAATATAAAAATACTAATGCATGTGAAACGTTAAAAAAAATACTGCCTCTCCACAGATGAAGCTATTTCTACCACTCCTCTGACCTTTAATATTTTTATGACTTTTTTCCTTCTTTTCTGGGGATTGTTTGGTGGGGGAGATAAATCATGTTTGTTCAACACCACAGTTTAGTTTACCGCTGTTTTTCCACTTCTATCACAGATGGGCAAAGAAAAGAAAGACGCCCATCAACTTAGTCCCAAGGTATGTATTTAACAAGTATTTGCGCTGCCAAGACACAAAAGCAGTGACCATGTCAGCCTTTAAGTAGTGGATGCTGTCGGGATGAAGACGGACAGTATCTGTGGTAGACGAGGAAAAACAGCTGAGTCTAAAGTGGTTTTCTATCTTTCTCCGAGTAGAGCAAAGTTAATCAGCAGTTGCATCCACAGTAACACAAGTGTCATGTTCATTACCCCTGCTCCCCACACCCTGTGTCTTGTCTTTCTGTACGGTGGTCTCAGAGGTGCAGTAGAGAAGCCCAAGGGGCCGAGCCGACGCAGCTCTCGGGCGGAGAAGGAGGTGGAGGAGGAGCCGATAGCAGACAGTGGGATGAGGAAGAGATCAGCAAGGCCTGCAACCAGTGCCGCTACGAAAGGTGATAAGCCCACATGCACCCCTTTCAATATGTTCCAAAAGAAATTGTTATTGCTATGTTACAATTATGTAATGGGGGTTCTGTCTATTTTTTCTCTGAGATCATATGTTGTTCTTAACAGAATTCCTCTTTTACAGAAACTGGAGCCAGCCCGACCCAGGCCAAACGAAGGAAGTCTAAATAGGCCCAGCCACAGCTGTGGAAACCTGTGAACTGTACTGTAAATGTCTTTTTTCCATGTGAATCCTTTGCTATTGGCTTTGTCCTCATAGATTCTAAAAATGTCAAGGAGGATGTAACAGTGTATATATAATTGTTTTAAAAGAAATGTTATTTTGTCCCTGCCATCATGTGAGACTGTAGTTCAGAGTTGTTTGCATATGAGGTTGTGTGAATGTGTTGTCTTTGGTTAATGCTGGATAAATTGTATGAAGACTGATTAGACCTTGTCATGATTGTATAATTATGATGTAAAACTGAATTAAATTTTCTACTGCTTTTGTCCCGTAGAATGGTTTAAACTTATTTTTATTCAATATTGCTATAAATTCGGTGGCATTGAAGCAAACCTCATCCCACCGACAATGAACTCCTACAGGATTTTTGTTTGCCAAGTGTGAAAACTGCTAGGACCCCATTTGGCATTGGGCCTGTTGGCATATCATGACAATAGAACCGTACAGGAACCTGTATGGTGTCCTTATTTTGTGTAAACTGTAGTTTGAATAATGTCTCTCCCTGAACCCTCCTATCTATCTGCAAAAAAAAACTCCATTTATGTCCTTTGAAAAGCTAAAACAAATCTCCGAGTAGCCGTGTTATGCTGAGATATGAAATCTAGATTTCTTTATGGGGGTCGGGGGAGCACTAAGAACCCTTTTTTTACTCACTGAAAATGACTTGAGCATGCGCAGTCGCTCGTTATCGAGTCTCCATTCCAGTCTAGAGGCTTCAGAGAATCCCCCTCGCCTCCTGGACGGCTGTCATCCGTGTCTGCCTTACAAACAGAAACAAGTTGACGATGAGCGGTGATCATGGCCATAGAGATTCTCAGGTAACACTGCTGATGTACTGAGGTTGTGTGCATCGCAGGTAATTTGCTCTCTTGACAATTGGTGACAGTGTTGCATGGTGGGCTATAAATGATGTCACTATATGTGAAATAACGGACAACTAAATAACTTACGCCACTTTTCTAGTCATTCCTGTCACAACTTTGAAATCTGTGCACTTTTTGCCCAGTGCTGCTGTGCTACGTTTTGGATTATCTGTGTCATCCAATGAAAACTTGATCAAATAACCAAGGTACCGGCATTTAGAAAATTGATCTATTCTGTGTCTTTGTTTTCACAATTTTTAGGTCAATTCTGGATTTAAAGCTAACGGTAAGCCTTCGGGTTATTTCCCCCCCTGAGATTATGTTCGCTTTCCACTCGCTATCGTGACCCATCTAGTGTTAGTTTTTAAAGGACAGAAATGGCGTCCCAGAGACTAAGTCCCTTCTCCTCCACTCTCTTGCGGCTATTGTTCCAAAAGAGGGTCTCAAAATGACACTTTCATGGCTTCGTATTTTAATCGGGGTAGAAATTCCGAAAGCATGCGACATCGTGTTTATCATGCATACCCCAAGATGACGACATTTTGGTGCAAACGTGCCTAATTTTGGAGCCGAAAGTGGCAGAATTGGGGTTGAGGACTTAGTCTCTGCGCCATTTTCTTTTTCTCTAGCTCTCGACCAGGGTGCCGATCAGTGAACGAACTGTCTGCCGTGATATGGAGGCGAAAGCTGGGGGCTTCATCGCCTCTACCGGCCCATAACTCGGCTGCATTTAGGATAGATCTTCATGTAAAAAAATGACATTTTTTGAATCTGTCGAGCCGTAAATGACAAGCTAGCTTACACCTCTGAACTTTTGACAATGGAATCAGAAAGTTAGACCACATTATTAAACCCATATGGAGTGTTCTATCATCTTTGTGTGGAAATATGAGATGCAGGCCTTTGCAGGGTTGCCCGTGACTCTTGCAAACTTTGGAGACGCTTCATTGAGAGGTCAATAATCAGGCCTGGTGTGATGTGAATGAAAAGATCTCACGGGAGTTGTCTTCAATCGGGGGACTGATCTGTGTTATTGTCTCCTATGACAATAGCGCATCAAAGCCGTTATACAGCTGTTATGACAGCGGGACACCACGAGGTGATGATCAAACCCAACCAGCCCCCCACCCCCGTCTCCACAGTCCACAAACATGTAGACATATGACAACTACAGCACTTCACATCTTATTATGAGGGGCGCCAGGGCTCAGGAGGGTGTTGAAGTGTCCTTGAGCAAGACACGGAACCCCCTAACTGCCCCCCTGGGTGCTGCAGCCGTCCAGTACACTTATACAATAGATAGGTCCATCTCTATGTCAAGATTAGTCCCCATGTTGTGGGGGTGGACACGGATTTAGATGGAGCTTGGGGGGTTAAGGCCGGATGCTATTCCTGACACCTTGTGGTGGGTTCAAACCCGTAGCCTCAGGCTCACCAGTTGGAGGAGTGTGCTCTACCACTGAGCTGCCACAGTCCCAGAATTCCTCGTCATACAATGGCCCAATAAACTGGCTTTCTTATCCTGATTAGGATTAATTTATGTTCCTTATTATAAAGAGGTTAACTCAGGGGCTGCGGTAGCTCAGTGGTGGATCGCACGCTTCAGGAACTGACAAGCTAATGTTGCAGATTCAAACCCACCGCGGGGCGTCGGGAAAGGCATCCAGCCTTAATCTCCCAAGCTCCATCTAAGTCTGCGTCTAGTCCCACAATGTGGGGACTAATCATGACACGTATAAATGGACCTCTCATTTCAAAGAGGTTAGCTTACAACCGGAAAATAAGAAGTCTAGTCTATCAAGCAAGACCTTAGCAGAAGGAAGGTGTTGGTCCAGTGGGCTTTGGCCCAGTAACCAGAAATGCATGTATGGGTATGAGGCAGGGCACTGAAAGCATCTCTTTTGTCAGCCTGAGATAAATATAGATAAGCCACCAACATTTCCAATAAAATTGTACTAGTCTGCCCTGTTCCCCTGTGCTCTGGCATCACTATCTTTTAAACCCTCCTTGACTTGGTGTGTCTGGGCGACAGATCTCACTTTTGCTCTTGGAGAGGGTTTAGATCAACAGTATTAAATACATGTCATATCTCACTCCTTTTGTACTTAATGAAGCAGGTTAATCAACATGCCGTTATGTTGGAAGGCTCTCTGTATGCATGTGCTGATCTCCTTGGACACATCCTCAGTGATGTTCCAGGGATCGTCGTGTGTTTCGTGTCCTCCACCATCACACACCCTCCTCCATATGGCCCAGTTGGGTGGTGATCAGACCCCAGCTTGTTTCCAGATGGCTAGCTACATGTATTTGTCCTAGGCTAGTGTACTACTGTAGGCCCTATAGGTTTTAACGCTGTGTGTCTGATGCATGACTATCAGTAGTAACGTGATTGTTTTTCCTTACAGCTCATATTTGCATGTCTCCTAGCACAGCCATGTTCAGAGCAACCCCTAGCTTTATGCCCAGTTCTGAAAGATGAGCTCTCTGATTACACGGTGATCGGTCTCTGTTGTTTGATTGTCGGTAAGGAAATTGGTCTTTTCCTTTTTTTTTTGCCATAGACTCTCACAAACATAAAGACAAGCACAGAGATAAGGAACACAGACACAAAGATCACAAGAAAGACAAGGAGAGGGAGAAGTCCAAACACAGCAACAGGTATTACAACATTCTTCTTTTTGCATCATTAGTCTCTTTTGTTGTGTGGTCAAACGATGGAAGATGCTCTTCTCTGTGTGGCTTTTCAAAGTGGGATATCCATTTGCCAAATAATAGCCACAGACGTAACTTAAATGATATGTATATGGTTAGATTGTTCTCATGTATGGTGGATCAAATGTCCCATTGCTCTGACAGGAATGTCAAGCCACTGAAAGAACTGGACCGGATGACTGGTCCTCAACAATCTCCGGCATCACCGTATGTGTGTCTTGATCAGGAACACTGATAGACAAAAGTGGTGTAGCAGTCCCTCGTGGTTTGGTTCATCTTGTTCTAACTCTGACCGCGTTCATCACTCTGCACACACTGTGTTAATTGATAGCTGTTATATCGACTTCCATCTCACATGTTGCTTAAATGAGGGAGATGACTGTTTTGGATAGATCTGCATGGATTACACATTCTGCCCATGTGAAACATGGAGCAGAACTTACCAGCAAGTGGGCTGACTATTTCCAACAAACAGGAAAGACTCCCAGAGAGTAAAAGCGGATTTTATCAAAATTAATAGACCCCTGTAGTCACAAATAAGCCAACATGAGTCACAAAGATGCTATGAATTCCCTTTTGTGAGCAGCATCTGTAGGGCATCTGTATTTTATACTTCAAACCACCATATGTGGAACTCATGGAGCTGTTCTTCAGATGTGGTAGTAATGATAATGGTCGTGACCTTGGATATATTTTTAACGCCAGTAGTTCGGGGACATTTGTGAGTGTTACTTAAAGAGTGCTTAGCTCATACTGTTGGCGACTGGACCTTTGTGGCTCCTGTTCTGTTTATTTATTTATTTTTAGTTGGGACCAAAGTGGAAAACTTGCCCTTCATCTCTGACCTCTGTGCTGTGATTTCTGTTTCAGTGAACACAGAGAGCACTCGGAGAAGAAACATCGAGACAAAGAGAGAGAGAAGCTGAAGCATATTGATGGCAGCTCAGACAAGCACAGGGAGAAACACAAGGACAAAGAGAGGAGGAGAGAGGAGAAGGTTTGTTCCTGCATAAAGAGTCTGTCGCACTGCACAATAAATCAACCTGACACATAGGTGCAGAGACCTCTATCCAGACTGGTATGATGGCTTAAACTTGAGATCGCTGCCTCCGGGTCTCCCGTTTCCCACCATCAACAAGACATACATGTTAGGGTTAATACTCCTGCCTGTGCCCTTGAGCAAGGCAGTAGGAACAGAACTGGAGTTGGTCCCCATGCAGTGCAGCTCCTCGTTGCTCTTATACAATAGGATGGGTTAAAAGCAGAGAACACGTTTTGTTGGTTTTTTTTGTCTGTATGTACAATGACATAGAGTTTCTTCTTCATTAACTATAGATCAAATTGTCCCATGTGGACAAGCCGAAAAAAGAAAAGGAAAACGGTTATACAAGGTAAAACACTGGCTACCACCTGATCGTATGCCCTTTAATGTACCTGGCATGAAAGGAAAATGAAGAATTGATCAGGACCTATGTATTTACCTCACTAACTGCATGACATTGCTTTACTGATATGCAGTCTCTCTCTTCAATTTACAGGCAGGTGAGCCCCCCGCCCATTAAGAGTGAGCCTGAGGAGGACAATGGCTTTTACCCTTCCCTCAAGTACAGCAAGTACACCAAGAGAGAATGGGAGGATGAGGAGTAGGTATCCTTCAGCTCTGTCCAAATCCCTGTCATTCATTCTGAGGTGTCACCTCACTGCCAGTAGCTCCAGTTGGCTGTTTCAGACATTGTCCATTTTTTATTTTTTTCTCGAGTGTTTTCAAAACCATATCTCAAGATTCATTTGGCTTATCTATGCTGTATGTTAAATTCCAGAGTTGAATACAAGCCCAAAAAAGTAAAGACAGAAAATGACAAAAAGTCAAAGAAGAGAAAACAAGAGTATGATGATGAAGATGAATATGAGGTACATCTTATTTGGCATATTCTTTGGTGGTAGATCTCCTTTTATTTGCTGTGATATAATTTCCTGTTGCACCTCGAGGGCATTTCTTTTCTTTCCACACGATTTTTCATTTGTTTGCTATTTTTTTCCGCAGGACATTAAGCCCAAAAAGAAAATCAAAGACAAGAAGGGAACCGAGGGAAAGAAGCCAAAAAAGGAAGAAGAGGAGAAATGGAAATGGTGAGATGACCGCAGGGAGACAAAACTCATACACACCATTGTGGTTTTTTCTGTCGATATGGCTGCTGTGGCTCAGTGGTGGAGCATGCTTTGGGAACTTGATGAGCCAGATGTTGTGGGTTTGAACCCATCGCAGGCCATCAGGCAGAGGATCCGGTCTTAATCCCCCAACCTTCATCTAATTCTGTGTCCACTCCCAAAACATGGGGACACATTGTAATATGTAAAAATGAGCCTCTCTCATAGCTATAGAGAAACAGATAAAACGAGGTGTTTTCTGTTGTTTTTTTGTCTCATATTTTTTTTTCTCTGTTGTCTGGATAATAAGGTGGGAGGAGGAGAGATACACCGATGGCTCTAAGTGGCGCTTCTTGGAACACAAGGGCCCTGTGTTTGCCCCGCCTTACGAACCCCTACCCGACAACGTCAGATTCTACTATGATGGTGAGTCTGCCCGCTTGTCAGATCACACTGCAGTACTATCGGATAATTTCCTTAGAGCCACTCGGAACTGATTTGCTCTACCTTATCTTATTTGCAGGTAAGCCGATGAAACTCAAGGCTTCTGCCGAGGAAGTTGCTACATTTTTTGGCAAGATGCTGGATCATGAGTACACCACCAAGGATATCTTCAGGAAGAACTTCTTTAAGGACTGGAGGAAGGTGAGGAATGTAAATTAAGCAACTGTCTCAGTGCAGATCTGGCATCAGGCTTTTCTTTCATAGGATGGTGAATGATATAATCGAGGCAGTGCAATAATTAATTAGGGGTCTGATATATGACTACTATGACTTTCAGCTGCTCCCATTAGAGGTCACCACAGCAGATCATCATCTCCATCTCTTCCTGTCCTCAGCATCTTCCTCTGTCTCACCAGCCACCTGCATGTCCTCCCTCACCACATCATAAACCTCCTCTCTGGTCCTCCTCTTCTCCTCTGGCCTGGCAGCTCCATATTCAGCATCCTTCTCCCAGTATACCAGCATCTCTCCTCCACACATATCTAAACCAGCTCAGTCTTGCCTCTCTTTTATGACTCCAAACTGTACAACCTGAGCTGTCCCTCTGATATACTCATTCCATATCCTGTCCTTCTTTCTCATTCCCAACAAAAACCTTAGCATCTCTTGTACCCAGTATATCTTCCTTCCTTCTCTCCACCATATCGACCAGCTCTCTCCCTTTACCAGTCATAGCCTAATATACATGGTCAGTATACCATAGAAAGGATGAGATCCAAGTATTAAACTCGTGTATCTTACTGATCTCAGGAAATGACATCAGAGGAGAAGTCGAAGATAAACGACCTCAACAAGTGCGACTTCAGTGAAATTAACGACTACTTTAAGGCCCTGTCAGAGGCTAAGAAACAGATGTCCAAAGAGGAGAAACAGGTAGAATCTTAACACAAGGATACTTACAGCATGCCCAGGGCACATTCTCCTCCCAAATCTCCAAAGCTAACTGAAATCCAGGTACTAGTATGTTTCACGGGTATATTTTTGAACACCTGCTAGAAAATCAAAGAAGAGAATGAGAAGATTCTTCAGGAGTATGGCTTCTGCATCATGGACAACCACAAGGAGAGGATTGGTAACTTTCGCATTGAGCCCCCAGGCCTCTTCCGGGGACGAGGGGACCATCCAAAGATGGGCATGCTGAAACGCCGCATCAGACCTGAGGACATCATCATCAACTGCAGCAAGTGAGTAGTGCTAACATCCTTATTATCAGCAACACTGCACTGACCTTTCCTCAACATCTAATTTATTTTTATTCATCTGTGAAACAGAAAACAGATATAAGAACAAGTCAATTTACCATTTACCATCATGTCAAAACGTTAACGTTATATGCAGTTCAGAATTGTCACCACAAGAGGGCAATGTTCACCGTCGTGTGGAGACAGAGATGGACGTGTAGGTCGTATCATGTGAGCATGTTCATTAGTGGGTGAATTAATCTGTTCATGTGGGGTAGTAGGGTGGGAACTTGTGCGCCATTCACCAAAAAAAAAGTATTGTTCTAATTCTACGTGTGCTAATGTGTCTCTTCAATATGTTGGTTGGTTTCTGCTTATTGCTCTCCATTTTCTTTCCCGCCATGTATACTGCATCTGCCCCATTTTCCCTGTCCCCCCTCTCCCATTGTTAAGCCCAGCCCCTCCCTTCCATGTTGTTTCTCTGACCTGCTTCTTGTGCCCCCTTTCTAGCTACCTTATTGTGATCACATTTATTTTTAGTAGCATGGAGTAATTTTCACCGCGGTTCGCCCTCGCATGTTCGTTTGTGTGTTTACAAGAGTGTACGTGTCGGCATTTGTGTGCGTGTGTGGGTCTGATCTGTAGCGTTCAGTAACCATCACACTGACACGAACTGAACAACACAAACTTATCTGTCACACATACATGCACAGCACACACACTCACACAAAATCCCACATACACAAGCATAAATACAGGCAGTGAGTCGAGTGTAATCTTCCTGTCTGTAGCCTGTTGAGTCCACTCCATGTCTGGAAACAATAACACCCCCCGAAGAGGACATGCTGGCCTCCACACGCTGGTCACCAGTAGACCTTTGTTATGCTACGGCTTGTCTCTCTCCATTGTCTACTGGCTTACACGAGGGGGAAAGTTGTCAACTACTTGTGGTAACCAATCAAATCTACCCCATGTTTTAGGGACTCTAAGCACCCAAAGCCTCCGCCTGGCACTCGATGGAAAGAGGTTCGCCATGACAACAAGGTGACCTGGTTGGTATCCTGGACAGAAAACATCCAGGGTTCCATCAAGTACATCATGCTGAACCCTAGCTCCAGAATTAAGGTGAGTATGACCTATGACCTCTCCCAATCTTGGCCTGCAACCCCCGACATCAGTTCAGAGATCTTGTCATAATCTCTCGACCATACCAGGATATTTCTGCCTCCCTGGTGAAGCTGAGATAGTCTAAAAAACGAATTCTTGACCAAACACCATTATTTTCTCTCTTTAACTCTGTTTTTGTGTTTACTGACATGCATATAGGGGGAGAAGGACTGGCAGAAATATGAGACAGCGCGGCGGTTGAAGAAGTGTGTGGATCGCCTGCGTGCCCAGTACAGAGATGACTGGAAGTCTAAAGAGATGAGGATCAGACAGAGAGCTGTGGCACTCTACTTCATCGATAAGGTGAGGAGAAACTTATTCTGTTTTATTGAGCTTTTTCTGTCCTGTTTGCTTGTTTAAAGTACTGCGTATGAGTTTAAAGCTGTGATTTATGACTCCTCTATTATTTCATCCATTTGAGATGTGGTGATGATGCAGTGATTCTGTTGGACAGGCAGTCAGTATTGCAGTAGAACAGTCTTCTTCTGTAATTTGATATATTGGTGGCAGCTAGATATAAGACATGTTGCAACGGATTTTCTGAGACTGCAATAAAAGGTGTAGCAGCCATTTTTTTCCGCCTGCTATTTGCTCAGCAGTAGACTTTTCCAATCTTTGATAAAATGGGATCGTCAGACCAAACCTAACACAGGCATTTTAATGTGTGACAGACTTCATCAAACTATACCACAGCATTGTTCTGCAGTAATATAGATTATCTGTCCAATAGTAGTGTGCGGTTCTGAAACTGATGAGTCAGAAGTCGTGAGTTTGAGTCCTCCAAGGGGCATCAGGAAAGGCATTCGGCCTTATTCCCCCTAGCTTCATCTAAGTTTGTGTCCAACCCCACAATGTGGGGACCAATCGTGTCATTTAAAATGGACCCCACCTTTTCAAGAGCTCTGAGGTGTCGCACACCCTGCTTTTAAATCTACTGGTGTAGATGGAATATTTACACCCACATCTATCTCCCACCCCGCTTTAAACAGGGACAAGTATTTAGCTGTTGTCTTAATAAGTGATCGTGGCTGTTTACGCCTTTTATTCATGATGGTAATTGCGCGGTGTGTCTTCTGCCCCCTGCAGCTGGCTCTCAGGGCGGGTAATGAGAAGGAGGAGGGTGAGACAGCAGACACGGTTGGCTGCTGCTCTCTTCGAGTTGAGCACATCAAACTGTACCCCAAGATGGACGACCAGGAGTATGTGGTGGAGTTTGACTTCCTGGGAAAGGACTCCATCCGCTACTACAACAAGATCCCCGTGGAGAAGAGGGTGAGACGTGAGAGAAAAGAGAGAAGAAGAAGTGACAGGACAGAAGGAAGAGATGAAGATGAATAAGATGGGAAGGGGTGGAATCAGATTTGCCATTTCATGATGATTTGATAGGGGTGTCAGCTCAGTGTTAAGTGGTTAATGTGTGTGTGTGTGTGTGTGTGTGTGTGTGTGTGTGTGTGTGTGTGTGTGTGTGTGTGTGTGTGCGTGTG
>OMLC01046685.1:0-11751 GCA_900302585.1 Regalecus glesne | reverse complement strand
CACAAACTTTTCCATCTTTGTGCTATCTGATTATCACTTGTACGATGTCTTTGAGTACTGGTTCGATATGCATCCATTATTTTTGTATTGTTTGTACTTGAATGACTTTTGATCTTATCTTTGCATATTATTCCGTATTGTTATATATATAGCCTTTCATAATACAGGTTGAGAATCCCTTCACAGGCTGTACATGGAGGAGCCTTCCCATGGAATTTCCACTTATAGAATTGCCCATTTTGTGGCGTGTCAGGTCGGCATTCAAACTTTAGGATTCTGGAGGTTTTTGTACTTAGGAATTTCGGATGAAGGCTTCTCAACCTATAGAACTTTATTTTATCTTTAGCTCATGTATTTCTGAAACAAAGCCTCCCAACCAAGAAAATGTCTCACGACTGTACTTGTGCAACAGGAGTAACAATGAAATATCCAAAAACCAACCACTACATTGGTAGGTGATAATGAGACAGAACCAATAATTACCTCTCTCCTTCTTTCACAAAACCTTTGAGGGATGACCCCCTGTTTGTAGCATGGGCAGTTCCTCCTAGCGCAACTATGAGAGCCGTGAGAATTGCACTTTTTCCACCTGTTCAAAATCAAGGTTGTGGAAGCAATTAGAAGAAAATATCACCCAATAAAGTGTCTGAATTGAAGAGAGTAGAAGAAAGTAGAGAAACTTACTCCCATTGTTGCCTATTATGAAGTTCACATTGGAACCAAACGTGAAGGGGCCAAGGTTAGAGTGGCACATGAAATTCTTCAAAGTGACACTCTCCAAAATGCCAGCATCGTCCAGGTATTCCACCCCCTGCATTTGGGCAAATTTCCACTTGGTAACAGCTAATTTCAAGATAAAGACCACAGTTATTTAACAGTTGTGTCCTGTAGATATGGGACAAGTAGCAAAAGACGACGTATCAAAACGAAACCTGGCGCGGAGACGGAGCTCTACACAGTACCCGTACTACGAACTGATTCCCTCCAATCCAATTGCCCCGCCGAATGTGTCGTGACGCCCGTTACATTTCCGTTGCACTTCCGGGTACCGGAATCAAGACTTTATTGGGTTTTGGTTTGTTTTTCAAATAAAACATGGAAATTAACCATATGTAACAATAAAGTTCAATGCAAGGGGTAAATACCCCAAATTAAGAGGCATAGGAAAATTGAAAAAAAAACAACAACAACATATACCTATGTGGTCAAATGTGGCTACTTCCTGTTATCGTCGACGTTTTACGGCATTGTTGAAGACACTTATTCTATGAAATGCGGCTATTCTCAGTCGCTGCTGTCCTATGGCGGCATTGATTCCTCTCCTCGCCCAACGTCGTGAATTCAAAGACTTTCACCAACATTTGATGGCAGAGACGCTAATGTTGGTGGCTCAAAACTCTCCATTTCACAGAAAAGGGAATTTTCCCGGTGAACCGATTCAACTTTTCTTGTGATTTCCCTACCTGGATTATTGAGTGTGCATCAAGAGATTCATTCTATATTTACTTGTGTTGTAAGCATTGACATCATTATTTGGTAGTTACATGATGTTTATGTGTTCTTCAACTTTATTTGGAAAACAATTGCCAGAAATTAAAGAAGCCCGAGGTCTATTTTTATGATTAAGGCAATTATTGACGATAAAGGTAATGGATGGGGGTCATGAAATGGTAGACATAAATGAAGTCAATTAACACCATCTAAAGCAAATGGGCTAAATAAATGTTTTGGGTAGTCTGAAATAATTTTTGGATTTTATATCCACCTACATATTAAACAAACTTGGTGGTGTTAATTTTAATACATAATTTTCCAACAAAATACCCATAAATAAACGTTCTATCAACTTGTCTTATTATCTTGGAAGCTACACTACAGCCACAACTTCTCTCCTCACAAAGCCAAGCCCTGATGATCCAGTCACACACACACAGAGATTTACCCTGATGATGGTGAAATTAATAAACTGAAAGATGATTCATTATAAACCTTGGAAAGTTAATGCTATTTTCTTCAAAAAATTTAAAATTATTACAATGTCGAAACCAAAGCTAATGTACTTAAACGACGTGTTGCATATCTACTGAAAAGGTCCATTTTATGTGTCATGATTAGTCCCCATATTGTGAGGGTGGACGCAGACCTTGATGGAGCTTGGGGGACAGGATCAAACCCGTAAGGTCTGGCTTGTCATTTCCTGAAGTGTATGTCTGCTTGGCTTGCTCCTAAAATTCAGACTCCACCACACTCCTACAACTTTTGGCCATGGAGGTAGAAGATAAGGAGGATTCCAAAGTTCATTTGCTTGAGGAGTTGATGATGATGGGAATGCTCGTTTTATATGTATGTATTTGATCTGTAGCTCATATTTTTGTATTGAAGTCTCCCAGTCTAAGAATTTCACGATTGTACTTGTACAATCGGAGTGACAATTAACATCTTGAATCTTGAAATTTGATATTAGATCTGGAACAGTGGAGGGGGACATGACACAAGAGGAGGGGACCATGCTGCATCCCACCAAGGCCATTTATCCAATTACTGTGTGCAGACTTTGCTAAATTCAGTGAGTTTCTCATACATGTGTCTGCTATCAGCTAACAGTTGATAATGGGCCTTTATTCATTCACATACTGAAGACACAATAATACTACCATTGTTCTGTAACATATGAGTTTTGAGAATCTTTTGAAGCAATAAAGACTAGAATTGAATATGATCAAGAGATGGGTTTGCATGTTCTCTCAGTGTCGGCATGGGTTCAACTTCCTCCCACCATCTAAAAGACACGCACGTTAGGATTAATACTCCTGCCTGTGCCCTTGATCAAGAGGATAATGAAAAGAACTGGAGTTGGTCCCCAGGCACTGCAGCTGCTCACTGCTTCCATACAATAAGAGGAGTTGAATGCAGAGGACAAAGTTTGCTGTATTTACATGTATTAGCATATATGCCAAAAGCCTGAACTCAAATGTGCTTAATGACTTGCACATCAACCCTTTGGATTGATTATCAAAATACATCTCGAGTCAACACATCACCAAACTGGGCAGACTTAAAATTGTATGAGCTATACTATTTAATAACGCGTGTCTACTAAGAAAATAATATGATTACAATAAACCTGAGCAAAGGTCATGTTGACCAAGTACAAAGTACATGGATGCAAAGGAGTCACAAAATTGATATTGTCACAGATGTTTAAAATGATAAAACTTTATATTTAGCTTTTTCGTATCACAGCTAAAATATGTATGATAAGCCTTACACATGCTATAGCATACCAGTAGCCCCGGGTAATTTTCCCAAAGCCAGGAACCTACCGAGTTTAAATTCAAAGTCAATGGGATATTCAGTAGAAGGCCTGTAATTCTTTGTCATGGTGGAGCCCAGATACGGAATGAGCTCACAACGTTCCTCAAACATGGCAAGCTTCCTTTTGTACTTCTGGCAGATGTGCTCTGAGCTCTTGTGGTTGAAAGCTGTGGGAAAGTGAGAAAAAAGGTGGGATGTGAAGAAAGAAAGAAAGAATTCCCTTATCAGTCCCGCAAGGGGAAATTTGTTCTCTGCATTTTTGACCCAACCTATTGTATAGGAGCAGGGAGCTGCCAACGTATGGCGCTCGGGGAGCAGTTAGGGGTTAAGGGTCTTGCTCAAGGACACCTCGACATGCTGTATGCAGGACCGGCGATCGAACCTGCAACCTTCTGATTGCCAGACGACCGCTCTACCAACTGAGCTATGCCGCCCCCAAGCAAGTACAAGATAACCAAGAAGGGTAAATTCAGGAAAACAGCAAGTCACTTCCTGACCACCCCCTCGCAGTATGCACCAAGGTTTCTCTGATGTCCTGTTTACCTCTCAGATGATAGGCCATGTAGAGGAGAGCTGATCTTCGTATGGTAAAGAAGGGATATTTTGGCTTGAGACATCCAACAGCTGTCATGGCCTTGATGACTGCTGTTGCCACACCCTGACCAAAATATGCAGTTTTGTGTAAAAACACATTTGCTTTTGTCTCAGGGATATGAATCACGGCATTAGCATTAATAAAGGTTGAACAATGGGTAAATCTCCCTGGAGACAGGAGTATTTTCTCTAATCTAAGGATAGAATGCTGAGACGTTTTCAGCTCTCTTGGGCTGAGGTCTGACCTGTTCCAAGTAGCCCAGCATTGGGAGAGAGATGAGCTGCACAGGCTGACAAATAGGAGGCAATTTGTTTGGCAACTTCTGGTCCCAGTAGGTTTCCGGTAGCCTTGTAAATAATAAACATTACATTTCATTAAAGCTTGGTGGTTAGAGTCAGTTTCAAAATCATATTTTTCAATGGCAGTACACCCTATATTCTAATTATGAAAACAAAGGTGATACTCATACTTAATTAACAATGTCTTTTGAAAGCAAATATTTCCTGGGACAATGAAATGACTCAAAATGTGTTAAGAATCCCCTAACCTCAAAAATTTGTCTTGTTTCTGCTTTGTCTCAAAAATGTAAATCCGTTCTCGATATTCCACAGCATATTCCATATTTCCTCGAACCAGGGCTTCGTACCTGAGGATAGATAAACCTTCCTTAAGTTCGTCACCAAGGTCAAGTGATGTTCCTGGTGCAGATCTGCTCTCTACTGATTGCATTCTTCTAGCTGATATATTTGATGGTTTCTCTAGATTGATTTTATTTAGCTGTTATTCAAAGAGACTTTCCCATTGGAATGTATTCCGTAAAGTTCAACCTCCAAGACAATCATTCACTTTAGCCTTCTTCGTAAAACTTAAAAAACTGAACAATGAGAAGAGTGCACTCCAAAGTACTGATGGGAATTTTGGCTCTTTGTAGTGAGTCAGACCATTTGGCTCAGCTCAGCAACAAGAACCCAAATAACTCTTAATTTACTACCACAACTGGCTTTGATAAATCAGCAAAATTTAGCAATATTTTGACCTATCATTGGTATATGTGCACATATATCCTTTGAATTATTCATCCATTGTGAATATATATATATGTGTGTGTGTGTGTGTGTGTGTGTATGTATAGTATGTGCAATGCAATTGTATATTTCATTGTATGTCTCCAATGTATGATATCTCACATGACTTCTAACTGACCAGTTCCTCTAACAAAATATATTGTTTTATTTTTTTATGTGCTCTGCATGTACTTTCCAGCAAGATAAGGAAAGGTGATAGCCTACATATGTAGATAGTTAAGCAGCTGATGGTGTACCTCTGCTTTCCATCCAGGAAAGTGACAGGGCAAAAGCCCTTCATTTCAGCTTGCTGTGGGAACCTTTTTTTCACCTGAGCTCTAGTCAACTTTCTTGGCAACAGATGGGACGGCGGGAGTGAGTGTGGACAGCCAGGGATCACAAACGTATCTGGAGTTTCCAAGAATTGCTGTGGTGGAGAGATTAACATTGAGTGGATTCTTTAATTCTTTCAATAGATTACCTGTTCTTTCAAAACATTTTACTATGTGTTCACTGTGCAGTTCAGATGCTAAGGGCCTCATATTTATACGCCACATTTAAAAGGTCAACAATATACCTTTACTTTAATTCAATCGTCTCAAATTATTTGATTTAGAATAATTTCATAATTCTGAAATTCGGTATAAACATTTTTTACGAATATTATACATCCTACTGACATCAAGGTGGTCTTTACTGCACATCTTGTGGTAATGACCCCTGTATTCTGCTGCAAAGGCCAGAGATGTAATCTCTGAGGTGTCCACCAGGTTGTAGTGCAGAGCCAGGCAGACTGGACAATACTGGCCAAACTCCCCCAGTCGAGACAGCAGCTCCTTAGGTGTGATGCACAACCTATTGATACAGGCTGCCCAACCTCCAAATCAGAAAAAGATTTTGAAAATTATGTTCATCAGCAAAATATTTTTTACATTATTTTTTTTAATTGAACTTTGAATTCAGGGGACAGAAGTCTTTACAAGTTTAATGTGTGGTGAATGGATTGAGACGTTGCACCTCTAAGGACTTGGACAGATTTTACAGAGAGACGGGGTGAGAGTGATGAGGCGTATGGTAGGGATGATGGATGGGTTTAAGGTGGAAGTGGGATTACATCAAGGATTGGCTCTGAACCTTTTCTTGTTGGCAATGGTGATGACAGGTTGATGGACAAGATCAGACTTGAGTCTCCATGGACTATGATGTCAATGGATGACATTGATTTCTGTAGCAAGAGTAAGGAGCAGGTTGAAGAGAGGCTGGAGAGGTGTAGGTATGCACTGGAGAGAAGAAGAATGAAAGGAGGAGCGAGATGGGATGCATATGTGTGAGTACGGGTTAGGATTAGGGTTAGGATGCAAGCAGTGGAGGTGAGGAGGGTGGATGACCTCAAATACTTGGGGTCAACTGTTCAACGTAACAGGGAGTGCATGAGAGAGGTGAGGAAGAGAATGCAGGCAAGGTAGAGTAGGTAGACAAGAGGGTCCAGAGTGAATTCCAATGGAAGGGTTCCAGAAAGAGTAAAAGGGAAGGTTCACAAGATGGTAGAAAGACCAGCTATGTTGTCTGCCTTGGCACTGATGAAAAGGCAGGAGGTGAAACTGTGGACCTACCGACTCAGTTGATGTTGCAACTTACCTTTACACGTCCTTTCCAGGTAACTGTGGCTATACTTCATGCTAATTTGGACCTCCTCTAAAATGTGGCACCATATCCACCATTTGTTCCTGAATCCATCCACAAGGACCCAGTTTCCATAGTGCTGATGGAAGTGCTGCCTCACACGCTCCACCTCGTGCTTATAGTTGGAGAAACGAACGTGGAGGATGTCACTGCTGTCAGGCATCAGATGAGGCCTGAGATGGAAGAGAAGAGGGGATTACATGGAGACACGCTTCATTCAAATAGTTCTTTAATAGTAATGATAATAATAACTTTTTGGGAACAGTGCCTATTAATGAAGCTACAGAAATGTTAATATGCCAGATTTAGCCACCAGGCTAATTTTCATCTATTGTCCCCAGCAGTTAGGGGTTCAGGATCTTGCTCAAGGACACTTCAGCACACTTTCTGAAGGAACCGGGGATCAAACCACCAGTATTCTGATCACTAAATCACCACCCTGCCTCCTAAGCTATCACACATATCACTGCGATTTGAAATCAGATTGCCATAATGGGAGGTCGTAACCCCTTCACAAGACAAAACACCTTTTTTTTTCAAAAGAAAGAAAAAAAGTTTGCCCATTCTTAAATTCTATGTAATTTTGGTCCAAATGGGCTTCTGTTCGACTAATCGTATCAGTGTGTCGACTGACCTGTCAGGTTTCATCTTGTCGATCAAGTTCCTCTTCAGCACCTCCACAATGTCCAGTGCCAACTCCACGACTGTCATAGGAATAATTTTATGCGCCTCCATCAGTTTAGCTTGCTTAAGAGTCATGGGGAAGCCATCCAACACGTACCTAAACAAAGACAAAAGTGTAGTGACTGACAAAATAAAATAACCCTTTACTGAAAATCCTCCAATCACCTGGTGCACTGGATGCATAAAGTTGAGAAAATATTT
Organism: Regalecus glesne; assembly: GCA_900302585.1. NCBI lineage: Eukaryota > Metazoa > Chordata > Actinopteri > Lampriformes > Regalecidae > Regalecus > Regalecus glesne. The sequence goes on along the minus strand of OMLC01046685.1, from coordinate 4,209 downwards.
ATTAACTCAGATGCAGTGGAAAAAAACAACAACATTCTTCTGGCTATGACTACGACTGTGGTAAAAAGATGATGTGAGATCTCGTGTTGATGCATTCTCAATAATCCAGGTAAGGGTATCACAATGGCACAGCATAGGAGAGCCAACATGTCAGGTCGGGACTCTCCTGTCTACACCCACCTAGAGGCGAGTGACACTCATTCAAGATGATGATGTTCACATCCTTGATAGGGAGGAACGCTGGTTTGAGAGGGGGGTGAAGGAGGGCATTTACGTGAAGAGGGAACCACCCTCTTTGAATTGGGGTGGTGGTAGACAGAGTACATCTGTCATCTTACAATGCCGTGATTGAATCCTTTGTGAACGGTGCTCATTGCCACTGGATGTGCAGTTGATGACCCAACTCTCATATGAACCCAGCCTATTGTCGTGTGGTATCACTGTATTTTTTAAAAGGGGGGGAGGGGTGTGCTGCAGTCAGCTCAGACTGAAGAAGTCACCTGGTGAGTGACGAAACTTCTGAATAAACTTCTGATCCAGTTGAAGTGATTCACCTCTTTTTGTGATGTGAGATCTCCCATGTTGAATCTTACCCTACGCCTGAATATCAACCACACTAAACCAAGCTCACCCTCACGAATATGACTGCCATCTACTGAGCTGGCTCTTTAAACATCCTAAAACAAATAATACAAAATACACAAGAATAGCTCCTGAAAATACCTATTACCTGACAAAAATAGAGACCCCCCCCCTCTGTCTTACCCTCTGGTGCTGCAGACCAAGCTCATAAGGGCCACCTCAAGACACTGAATAGCGAGTTCATCAGGTACAGCCAGGCCCTTGTGGAGGTACGTCTTCATCTGAACGGCTAGTTCCGTCTGGCCCTGAGAGCTCAACACCATTCGCATCGCCCTGCCAATGGACACCCGCTCCAGGCTGTACTCTTGAGCAAACCTCAGTGCCACTGCGAGGGTCAAGGTATGTACAGAGCCAAGTCGAGGGCCGAGAGGTGCCAAGAAGATGAAAGAGAGAAGAAGAGGAAAGAAAACGGAGACATTGAGCTCCAGAAGTGTGGAGGGTATGTGAATATACATTTGTCCTTTTACACCTTTAAATAAAGACTGACTGTGAGCAGAGAATGTTCCATCCATTCAAGTCAGACCTGTGGTTTTTCCCGATTTGGGTGGTCCTATGATCGCCAGTTTGGTAGGAAGAGAGGCGGGGGGCTTGCTCTGCTTAAGGTACTTAAGAGGATCGAGCATGAATTTGTTGCAGGTTTCCTTGGAGGCAAAAAAGTAAGCATGCTGGTGGAGTAAGAGAGAGTATGTGGCATTGAGTGGCCCTGGTAAAGGCTGGATCGAGTCTCCCTCTGTGTACTGGAGAAAGAGGGGGAGAGCAAATAGATTATTTACACTATATTGTCCAAAAAGTAGCATTTCCACGGATATTGGTAAGAAAATGTTTTCATCAGTATCAACAGCCCATTTACACCATTCACACACCTTGACTGGGTCCCAGCAGCCAAATGCACTGTGGAGCTTATATGAGGAGTGCAGCAGCCTCCAGGCCAGACTAGGACTGATGGGCCGGCACTGGTGAAAGAGGGATTCCCTGTTGGTCAGCAGGGGCTGGACCTTCCGGAGCAGCTGGTAATGGATGACCCGCGACTTATGTGCCGCATTTATGGAAACTTGGGGGATGTTTTGTTCCCTCAGGGCGTCCTTACAATATTACAACACAAAGAATTCAAAATGAAACTACAGTTTAAAATGTGGACATTCAGTTTCAAAGATTTCCCTGAGCATCACTTTGCTTAGTTACCATTGCTATGTCTGACAAACTTTCAAGATGATCTCCGCTAGTGTTACGGATGAGTTTAAAGTTTATCAAGGCAATAAGAGGACTAAGTTAACTAGCACACTTACCTCTGTGGCTATACATATTGATGTTTATTTATGTCAAAGTGTGGCTTCCAATAAAGAATAATCTGTACATGGCACCTCGAAGTGTCAAATATGGGTTAGGGGAAAGCAATAAAAAGGAAAAGGGCCTCTCACATGACTACTAAGTTTCTGTCTCCAAAAAGGGAAAAAAAATGGCTGATGTGTCCCAAGGAAGAAACATCCACCTTTCTGTTGAGAAGAGGAATATGTTGGATCTCAACATACTGAGTCCTAATTGGTAAACTGGACTAAAGACTAAATTAATTTTGAACCTAAAGGTGCTTTTGGAACCAAGCAGAAGTCTTCTGTTTCCTAACATTAGGACAAGTATAAAAAAAGTTTAAAACTCTCCTCGCAATTCAGAATTCAAATGTGAAATAAAAGGGATGGTATGGAGATGTGTATCTGCACCATAACGGTAGTGAGGTTACTGTTGTCTATCTCAAAGCGCTCCAGTATCTCTGTCTCCAGTCTCTTGATAGCTGCCTCCTCAGTCTCCTCTTCATCCATGACCTCGTCCTCATCCTCCTCTGCAGGGAATTCCTCCTTCAGTATGGCTTCCAATAGTTCTTCATCACCCTCATCCTCATCCTCGCTGTCTTCTATCTGTTGGGTCAGAATATTGGAGTGAGAAATGCCATCGGGGTTGCATCGTAGGGGGTAATAAATTAAGGGGGGTAGGAGATGGTGTAAGTGGAGACAATGAGAACCATGATGAGGGAGAATAATGCTTATGAAGAGGTTACTTACCTTTATTCTGGATGGTAAAATTGCTTGCTCTGCCTTGAGTTCAGCCCTTCTTTTTGCAATGGCATCCTCCTGTATTAGAGGAGTCAGATAGGCTCATTATCTCCACTGACAGAATAAAACAGGGGTCTCTCTCTCTCTCTCTCTTTCTCTCAACATAGGTCAGACTGTGAGAGTTGAGAAAATATTCACTGCTAACTATGTTACCAATGCACTTTCAAATGTTGTCCAAAACAAATCTCTACAAAAACCGTGCGGCTAAAAATGTTAGCGTTTTGTGGTAAAACTCTGTGAAGATTTACCTTTATTTGTACATTCTTATGCCTTTCATTTATACAATCTTCCTCTTGCAATAAAGAAAATAGAACCCCATGAAAATCATCATCAACATACATATGACTAGTCCCCCTGTCAAAGCTGCATCGAGGCAGAAGGACATTTGAGATGGAGGGAGAATAAGGAACACATGAATGAAGAGCCTCGTGGCTTTTGCTGCCTAAGGACAGCAGAACCAGTCCCAGTCCTAAAGATGGTGAGACAATGCAATTATTAATGACCACTAGAAAGCTGTTTGCTCACACGAATCTTGTGACGGAGTCTGTTGATGAGCTTCAGCTGTGCTTCTTGGCGGCTGCGGCGTTCCCTCCAGGCTTGTAGACGGGGTGGGAGCAGGCATCTCTTGCTGTTTGTGACATCCGTCACCATGATTACAACTACATCAGGGAAGAGCAGGTGTTGAACCATGTAGTTGGCTTCGGCAGAATTCTGAGGGAAGCCCTCCAGGATGAAACCTGTGGACCTTAGAGGTTTTTCAGGGTCAAAGGCCAGAGATAAATCCAGCTAGGATTAAAAAAACCAAATCAAACTTGAATAAGCATACCACACATCATTGCAAAATACATAAAAACTACAAATCCATATGCATATAAAAATGTGCATATGGATTGATTGCAGCTGAATAAAAAATACATATTTGTGAGGACCATTATTATTACTTATGAACCATTACAACAAGGACATTTGTACTAAGTGAGGACATTTTAGTCGGTCCTCACTTCTTTAAAGGGAACTTGAGGGTTCGGGTTTGGATTTAGGGTACAAATCAGAATTAAGTTCATGTTAGAGATGCAGCTCAGAGGGTTAAATGTTTGGTGTAAGGGCTAGAAAATGAATGTAGTCAATGAGGGTCTTCACAAACAAATGTGTATGTGGATGCGTGCAGGCATTTGTGTGCAAGAACCTGAATGGGTCTTGTTTCCAAAATGGTCCCAGCACCATACCCAGGACCTCTGAAGGGAGTGAATCTCCATGGGACAAGTAGGCCTTAATGGCCTCCTCATTAGCCGTCAGTGCTACTTCCTGTAATTAAAGATGTACCGCCACATACATGGACGTACATATATATGTACGTATGCACACACACACACACACACACACACACACACACACACACGAATTTAGTGTAGATTTCAGAAGAATGGGGGTGGCATGGTTCAGTGGGTAGAGCAGTCGCGTT
>OMLC01046684.1:12245-32124 GCA_900302585.1 Regalecus glesne | reverse complement strand
TCACACTGTTGTTCATACCTTCCCTGATGTAAAGGAGAGAGAGGCTTCAAGCAGGTACACACACACACACACACACACACACACACACACACACACACACACACACACACACACACACACACACACACACACACACACACACACACACACACACACACACACACACACACACACACACACACACACACACACAGTGGAATCTGCAATTAAAACTGCCCAAATTTATTTAGTGCCACTTGCCTCGGCTTCTAACCACAACCAATTACACTTTAATCAATTCCACTGAGACATGCCGGGGAGATGGAAGCCAGGAGGTCGTTGTCATTTATCAACGGAGCTGCGACAAGCCCCCGCGGCACGACGAGAGGCCAGATGTGTCAGCACGCAGAGGTCTGGTTGTCGGTTGTCATGTGGCGAGATGTTCAAGCAACCCCGCTGAAGAGCAAACCATCCCCTAGCAACACCCCGGCACACGATTCTCCCGCCCTCCACTCCGGAGTCAGTGTTAATTGAAAAACCTGTGATACAGTCCAAAGACGGCATCACCCAGCTGTCGAAAAATCTCTGGACAACATTCCAGGGGGCTGCTTCAAGTCTTCAACTTCATTTCCTGGTAGGTAACGATGAGTCCGTTAGATTACTGCATTACTGCATATGACAAAGACTGAGACACCAATTAGTGACGGATGAAGATGGTTTCTGACCTGCTATAGCTTTTATCATCATTTTATCCAGGGAGACAAGATGAGTTATCTTACACATCTGAGGATATTGGAGCATAATTGACTATAACCACAGATGTTATTTGCAAGAGCTTGAGTTTCCTGTTAGATGAACATGTCTCGGAATTGGGCGAGGCAAAACCAAGAAAAACATCATCTCCATGCCCACATCTTCCAAGAATGTCTGGGACACGCCATTGAACGAGTCAAAGCCTCGTCCTTATGTGTCAGGATCAGGCCCCGTGTTGTGGGGATGGGCATGGATTTAGATGGAGCTTGGGGGATTTCAGACCAAATGCCCTACCTGATGCTCTAAGGTGGTTTCAAACCCACAACTTCTAGCTTGTCGATTCCCGATGCAGGCCTGCTCTGCCACTTGGCTACCACAGCTCCGTCATCAAGAAATAAAATTGTTAATAGAAACGAAACTTGTGAAAAATAAATTACAATAACAGATGTTGTAATTGAAAATGATGACTCTCCTGGGCAATGTTCTGAATCCAGTGCTTCCATCTTCAATCTGCACCTGCTCTTAGATGGTGTCTTTTTTCTTCCTTGCCAGTTTGCTTGGTTGATAACATACGAGACTTCACCAGTCCAAGGAGTATCTGTCCAACCACCCATCCAATCATCAATCCATCCATCCTTCCAAGAGCCTTTCAAGATAGTGCTATAAGAGGAGGGTGACTTGCTGGGGGCTCCACACTTATGAATCTTGGGTTCATCCATCCATTGTCAAGTATTTCCAGTTATTCAACTCTTTCCCCTCATGTAATGCTCTAGAGGATATACTATGATCAGGCGCATGGTAGAGCGGGCACTTCGGAAACTGATGAGTCCGTGGCTGGGGGTTTGAACTCAGGAAGGGCATTCACTCTTCATCCCCCAAGCTCCATCTAAGTCCATGTCCACTCCCACAACGTGGAGACTAATCGTGACATGTAAAACAGACCTCTCCGAGTGTCTGACTAGCTAATAAAACGCCCCCGCTGCTCTCTGTCATGAGCATTTCACATGAGCTGCTGTAACAGTGGACAGACACTGTGCTCATTCAGCCACACACAATAAGGCAGGAAGCAATTCGTGCAATATGGCTTTAAATTGTGCGTACCCTTTGTGTGCATGTGCATGTTTGCTTTGTGTATACACTTAACACATCTGCAGCATGTGTTTATATGCACATGCACAGTCGAAGGATACAGCCATGCCCCCTGGAGCACACGCGTCTCCACTTGTGCAAGTGTGTGTGTATATTTTATGAGTGTGTATTAGCGTGTGTGTGTTTGTGCATTAGTGTGTCTGTGTAGTTGCTTGTAATGCAAACTTGTCCGCGTTGTCTATATGTGTGTATGTTTGACAGCTACGGCTGAGGCCTCCGAGGCAGACCAGCCTCCCTGAGGCCCGGTTCATCAACCTGGTGCTGTCAGATGAAAGCACCACCGTGGGCAGAGGTGCTGGAAAGGCGAGCCCACTCGCTGGAATAACCATGTTAAAAACCTGCCGTAAACGCCACTAATATTTAATGACTGGCCGTCAGGATTGAAGGGTGCAGACGCACACAGACAAAGAAACTGCGCAGTCAAGTGTGTGTTCCTGTACCAAGGCTCAGTGCATCTGACTGAGTTGGGAAAAGTCAGAGTTCAAGTGTTTGCACATGTCTGTATCTGCAGGCCCACATGCGCCAATCCGCACGATGGTTTCTGCGTATCTGTGTGTACACGAAGCGTCCGGCTGACAAGTGAAAATACAAAATGTCTTGATGATGCGGATAAAGAAACTCTGCCACCTGACCTCTTTCCTGCTCCAGAGTTAACATTTTGCTGTGGTTTGCTGTATCGGCCTGGGCAGACACGCTGCAATGCTCTCCCCACTACAGAATGCCTGCTAGCAAGGCAGCTACTAATCCGCGGCTGTATCAGTTGAGTGAGGCATTGCCAGGCCCGATAAGATCACAGTGTCTCTGGCTGGATCCGGCTAGAGAGGCGCCTACCAGGTGAGGCCTGACTAATGGCAGCTGATGTTAGAACCGTCCTCTTGGCTCACTACCGTAATTACCCGATAACACATATGCAGAGTGAAAGAAGACAACTGCGAGACTGTGGATAGTTTTGTGCATATGCATCTGTGTGTATGAGAGCTCAGGTTGAAGTTGAGCTATTTGTGAGCTTGTTTTGGGGGTACCGCTGTTGAGCAGAATGGACGTTCTACTGAGCCGGGGCTAATGGTTGCAGCTGTTCTCCAGTGGAGGGTGTTATTTCCACACTAACAACAGGTAATGCACAGAAACCCTGTGCAAAGGAGCAGTGCAAACACAGGCCCTCCAGGATGGCTTCCACTTAAACCAAGCAATGGGGAGCGCATTAAAATTTCAAGGTATTATTTCAAAAGTGGAGAAATCGCTGCTGAATATTTTATATGAGCGACTACAGGACGGGTTTAGCCCCTCTGAGGCAGCATCGAGGTTCGGGGCTGGGCCGTGCTCTTCAGGGATGGACTAGTGTTGTAACATCTTTGCAAACACGAGACTGGAGGGAGCTGACCTGAGCAGTGGGGAGGGGGAATCAGTGTGTGGAGTGCTGCTCAACACGGGTGTCAAAAGAAACCCCACTTAGAGGAGCAGTTACCACCACCATGGCTGGCTCATTAATTAATCTGAAAGCAAGGCCAATTGGATTCATAACCCTACGGAACGCACTTTGCTGCTCACTACATCATTCAGATGATATCAAATGAGGACAGTGGGGAGCCATGTGATTGGATAACTACATTATAACTGAGATTGATATCTCAACCTCGAACAATAATAATAATAATAATGATAATAATAATAATATTAAATTACATTACAGGCATTTGGCAGACACTCTTATCCAGAGCGACATAATAATAACAATGATAATAATAATAATAATAATAACAATAAGGCGCGGCATGGCTCAGTGGGTAGAGCGGTTGTCTGGCAATCAGAAGGCTGCAGGTTCAAGCCCTGCACAGAAGTGTGTCCAAGTATCCTTGAGCAAAACACTGTTATCCTAATTGCTCTGCCCTGTGATGGACTGGTGACCCTTCAGGGGTGTGTCCCTGCCCAATGAGAACTGAGATAGGATCCAGTTCCCCCACGACCCAACTTTGGATAAGCGGTTGACAATGGACGGATGGATAGATGGATGGATAATAATAATAATAACAATAATTTTCTTCATAAGGACAGTGCTCATTAATGAACATTCCAAATGCAAATATGAAAGAATTAGCCACCAGGCTAAAATTCATCTTGCAGTTAGACAACTGGGTCAAAGGATCTCCAAAATGGCAGATCTATGGGGTCTTCCCGGTATATAGCGCCTACCATAAGTGGTAAAACCAAGGACAACCTAGGAACCAGTGATAGGGTCGGGGACACCCAAGGCTCATTAATGCATGTTGGGAATGTCGGCTAGTCTGTCTGGTCCAATTCCACAGACGAGCTACTGTAGCTCAAACTGATGATAAACTGAATACCACTATTAGACGTGTCAGAACACTTGGTGCAATGCTGCTGGATAGCCACAGAATAGTCAGGGTGCATGTGATGACCCCCGTCCATGCCAAAAGAGCCTTTGTTACAATGGGCACCAGAACCTCAGAACTGGACCATGGAGCGGAGAAAGAAGATGGCTTGATCTGAGGAATCACGTTTTGTTAACATCATGTGGATGATGAGGTGGATGTGCATCATTCACCTGGAGAAGAGATGACACCAGAATGCAGTATGGGAAGAAAGCCAGTCAGCAGAGACAGTGTGACCCTGGGCAATGTTCACCTGGGAAACCTTGGGTCCTGGCATTCACATGGATGTTACTTTGACACATAACACCCACTGAAACATAGTTGCTAGTAGTGGCCTCTTCCAGAAGGATAATGCCCCCTGACACGCTGCAAAAACTGCTCAGGAACGATATAAGATACACGATGAAGAGTTCAAGGTAGCCTCCAAAGTCCACAGGTATCACTCCAAAGGAGCGTCTATGGGATGTGCTGGAAAAACAAATTCCATCCATGGAGACCCCACCTCATGACTTACAAGACTTAAAGAATCTGCTGCTAACACCTTGATGCTGGATCCAGGACGATGCATACACAACATTAGGGTGATCTTAATATTTTGGCTGATGATGTATGCTGCATTTCTGAAATTACTATATTGACAGATGTTACACTAGAGCAGCAACTTCACTCATACCAATAATTTAACTTGCAAACACAGCTTAAATAAAACATAGGACTTTTTAACATAAAACCATAATGCTAAAATATCAGAAGTGTGATGACCCACCACATCGGGAGGGGCCTCAATCCCCCAAGCTCCATCTATGTTCGTGTCCACCCCCACAAAGTGGGAAGTGGGAAACATTCATGACCCCTCTCTCTTATCATGGTACCCAAGATGGAATAACGACCTGTCATGACTCCGTGACCTGACTTCAGAAAAGGGGTCAACCATAGATGAATGGATCATAGCACATCGGAAGCCATTTGAGCACCATGGGCCAAGAGTGGACCTTGAACCTATTGACCGCTTTAACATCATAACAAGTGGACCCCCTTCAAGTCAGCTCCCCCTTAAAACAGGACCCAAGAGAGAAACTCGCATCCAGTCGCTCCCAGGGATCAGCCAAAAGAAACACACCTCCATCTGGCTGCAACTCCTCAGGGACAGCAAGGGGTGTGCCAAGCAAGCATTGTCTGTCACTGCAGCCCCCCTGGGCATACATGCTCTATTGTGCATAAAAAATCCTTTCTAACCCCGCCCCTTTTACACACACACACACAAATACACACGATCATGCACGCGCACATACACGCACAACACTTTTAAGCAAATGGACCCTCTTGCATCATTATTTTGCATGCACATGCTCAAAGCACTGACTTCTGGTGACTGTTCAGGAAACGATTGTGGCTTTTGAGCATGCGGTCCCACCTCTTCTCTCAAAGGAGCCCTGATTCCCTGAGCCACGCCCCCTTGTCAGCTGTCATCATATAACTTGCCTCCAGACCCTGGGGCCTAATGACAGGATCTATAGTACATGAAAACACAATTACAGCCCTCGCTTCAATTGCTACCGTGTGAATGGTCTTTTTTTTGGGGGGGGGGGGGCACGGAACACATGCTGGTCGCTCAGAGGCATGTAACGCATACAACATCCCCTAAATCACAAGCCATGCACATGTATGCACCCATGATTCTCACTCAAGTCAGGATGCTATAAATAAACACGAAACCCACCTAAATCACCACTCTTTAGCATGCTTCCATGTGAGAGCCGCTCTAATTACAAAGACACACTCAGTGAGGTGAGCACCTCAGCTGACAAGGAAACATTTGACCTTGAATGGCAACGCTTCTTGCAGTTTTAATGAGCTCACATGGATGCCGGCGCTTGGGTAGGCAACTCACACATGAGCCTCTTCCCGACGGCGTTTCATTATCTTTGATAAAGTTGTTTTGGTAGTAACATTTTGCAGCCACATTAAACATCCATTACAAGACCCCGCCGAAAAATGTTCTGATGGCACCTGCAAAGGCTCCCCCATCTGGAATCAATGTAGCAGCTCCACAACGCTTTTCATGAAACAGACAAGATGGCAGGATGGCAGAGGACAGGAGAGGAGACAAGGGGAAAGGAGACGCCTCCATCTCATTTTTCAAATGGTAACAGTGACCCCCAATGGACGACGAGGTGTTTGCCAACCTTGTAAAGGATTAAATCAGCGAAATCTATGCGTTAGTGGCGAAGTGGGGGTAGGGGGTGAGTACTGGATTGTGGTGGTGGTGCAATTACTTTCGCCTGCGGCAGGGGGGCAGTATTGCACCACAGCAAAAAGCGAGCAGGCCTGCTTTCTAGAAAGGGTTTAGAAGAAAAGCAGTCGCTGAGAGATCACATCTGTTTTAGTGACACCGCTAATCTCATTTAATCCATTCAAGTTAATGTCCAGATTTGCTGGACCACAGGCGCAAGGCTACACAAACAAGGGCTGGGGCCTCAGAAGATCCTATTAGCGTTGTGAAGTGATTGGCAAGGATGGCTCCTACTCGCATAATATACCACAAAATGACCAGTGTTAAACTGACTGGGGAATTTACATAGATATAAACAAAGTGTATAATATACACGTACATTAAAAAATGTATGTGAAATTCCATAAACTGGGGCAGGGGCAGAATTTGGCTTTATTGGTTATGCACGGATCACAGAGGTCCTTTTCTTACATGTCATGATTAGTTAACTCAATTTAATTCTAATTCATTTAGCCGACACTTTTCTGCGCACGCAGAATAAATCGCATGTTAGCACTAAATGGAACAGTAAAATAGGTGCTCATCGATGTCCTATCAATAAACTGATACAGCTAAAAATGGGAGAGAATAGGGGATTTGTGAATAAGTAGTCCTGAAACATACAACTATACCGACACACATGTGCCTGTGCATTAGGCTATAACCTGACCCGTCTTTTGTCTCACTTCCTTACTGGCGCATCCAAACATAAATGCCTAAAAACAAAAGATCCCGAGTATAGCTGTGACTATTCAGATAGGCTCAGAATGGCCACTCATTTCCACTCTCCTCCGCACCAGTATACCAGATCCCCTATATTCTCAAAGCCTCTGTGTAACTCTGCACCAAACATGAGTGACGGTCAGCCTGTAGACGCAACAGGGCCTGGGGAACTTGATACCCGGTGCCGAGTCGCCTTCCTCCGCTGGCCTCTGAAGATAAAAGGCAGCAGAATGTGAGAACCTGGGCCGAGCGACCTCATTTCCAACACTTTGTTCTCTGTTTCCCCGAGCTGCCAGTGAGTGTGCTTTATGGAGCTGTAGTGGTGCTCTGTGTCTGGTTAAGGGTTTTGAGGTCAGAGATAGCAGGCTTCCTGAGCAGACAGAGGTTCAGAGAACACTTGTACACTTGCAAGCACGCAGATACAAACACATACTTACAGCACACATGGGTTCTGACTTTTGCCTCATGTTTTAAAAATAACATGGTCCATCCATCCATCCATGGTTGACTGCTTATCCACAGCCTATTGAGCAAGCAGGAAAACACCCTAGACAGGTCACTGTTCCATCACAGGAGTATGGGGTTCAGTTTCTCACTCAAGGACACCTTGATATATTCTCTGAAGCAACCAGGGACTGGACCACCAATCTTCTGACCACCAGTAGACCCACCTATCTCCTGAGCTATGTTACCTCTAGGTAACAGAGCTGAGTAAGAAGGCAAACCTCTCAATCTACTGGTCAATCTTCATTCCTACTCTCACCTATGGTCATGAAGGTTGGGTCATGAATGAAAGAAGCATCGTGGCAACAAGAAATAAAATGGGTTCTCTTAGGAGGGTGGTTGGCTTCTCCCTTAGAGACAAGGTGGGAAGTTCATTCATCTGTGGGGGAGTCAGAGAAGAGCCTTTGCTCCTATGCATAGAAAGGAGCCAGTTGAGGTAGTTCACCTAGTGGTTCATCTAGTAAGGATGCCAGATGGTCTCCTCCTTAGTGAGATGCTCCAGTCACATCTATCTGGGAGGAGGCCATGGGATAAACTGAGGACCAGGTTAGGGGACTAAGTCTCTATGCGGGTCTGGGAACACCTCAGGACCCCCCAGTCGAGCTAGTTAATGTGGCCAGGAAAAGGGAAGATAGGGGTCACCCCTGCTATTTCTCTGAAACACCTTCAAATAATTAGTTGAAGATGGACAGGTGGACATATAAAATATTACAATATATAACATATTTGGGGTTTTTTTGTTTTTTTTTAATCATAAATGCCTGCATCATCTACAGTGTCTACAAGCACATAGCATTAATTCATGAGTTTAACTCGACCAGCAGGCTCTCATGTGCTACGGACGCTCTGCTCTGCAGAAAGCTTTTGTGGGGGAAGTAATATGACCCCGGACAGAGGAGACATCCTGCAGCTTAAGAACGCTCCTTCAACATCACTGTATGTGTAAGCCACAAGGATATTGTAAATCTTTTAAGCGTAAGATATAATGAAATGTCCTTCCCTAATGTCTCCTCTAGTTAAACACGTACCAGGGGCAACACATCTGTTACCGTAGCAACGGAGGTTTAATAGATGCAAAGCCATAATATGATGTAGCCTCGGATGATCCCACTTTAATATAACACATATGAAAGAAATAATCACAGCCAGTCAGCTGGCAGGCACCCAGACATAATGTGCTAATAAATTTGCTATTACCAATAGTTGCCTATTGAGTTAGAAGCCAAACAGGTATTAAAGAACCACAGGTGCCACAATGAGCATGAATAATATATCCTTCTTAAAAAACAACACTCTTACCTAGCAGGTGTGATCCCACCTCGTCCTGCCAGATGTGCTGTCAAAATGCATGTGTTCAAGGAGCGGTTCACCCACCATGTCCTCTGCAGCGCGGCACAGTCCGCAATCTGTACGAGCCCGAGCTCCTGCAGACCATGACTTTAGCTCCCTGTTAATTTAATGTTCCCTAGCCTGATCGTCCCCAGAGTGCTTGCGCTGAAGTACTGTAGCTCTGCTGTAGCTCAATGACTATGCCTTGTTAAAAGTGATGGGATGAGTGTGTGTTTGTGTGTGTGTGTGTGTGTGTGTATGTGGTCCCTCAGTGACCACGGCCAAGCATCTTACATGGCCTGACATTAATAACGGCGTATCATCCCATGCAATATTCACCTGGCTAACCGCAGCGGGTGCAAAGGTTGGATTTTATTCTAACCATAGTTTTACTTTCTGGTTTTATATTTTACCCCCTTCCTTCAATGAATGATACCAGTTTTTCCCCATGTCTCTCGTCGAAGTCCTGGAAATGGAGAGAACAACAGATCTTAGAGGAGCAAAAGGCAACCAAGTAAATCCTGCGGGGGCCAGCGTTTCTTGATGCCGCGACAAGAATGTGAAGGCTGGAGTCATTAACTAACACATAACCCGTTTTATGGTACGCTGTTTGTGCTCTGTCAGCAAAGTAAATGGAACAGGGATGAGGTATTTGTGAATAATTATGTACAGGGAACAGCCACTCCGGTCAAAAGGGGAATAAAGTGTTGTGAAGTTCTGCATCAAAATGGCGATAATGCAGATTATGAAGGAAATAAATGTACAGGAGTTTCAGACAGTGGAATGTTGAGGATGTTCGGAGTAGTGGTGAGGAAGGTGAATCAGTTTAAATACTTGGGGTCAACTGTCCAAAGTCATGGGGAATGTGAAGGAGAGGTGGAGAAGAGTGTGCAGGCAGGATGGAGTGGGTGGAGAAGAGTGTGAGGGGTGATTTGACAGAAGAGTACCAGCAAGAGTGAAAGGGAAGGTTTACAAGATGGACGAACAAAAAGAAAGGAGGTGGTGCTGGAGATGGCAGGGTTGAAGATGTTAAGATTTACATTGGGAGTGATGAATAATAATAATAATATCAGGAACGAGTATATTAGAGGAACAGCTCAGGTTGGATGGCTTGGAAACAAAGCAAGAGAGACCAGACTGAGATGGTCTGGACATGTGTGGAGAAGAGATGCTGGTATACTGGGAGAAGGATGCTGAATATGGAGCTGCCAGGCAAGAGGAGAAGAGGAAGACCAAAGAGGAGGTTTATGATCTGGTGAGGGAGGACATGCAGGTGGCTGGTGTGACAGAGGAAGATGTAGAGGACAGGAAGAGATGGAGATGATGATCTGTTGTGGTGACCCCTAACAGGAGCAGCCCAAAATAGCAGTTAGTAGTTTCATTAAATTACATTACAGGCATTTACCAGACCTTCTTATCCAGAGCGACGTACATCAAGTGAGCAGTTAGGGATTCAGTGTCTTGCTCAAGGACATCTTGACATGCTATATGCAGGTCCGGGGATCTATCCCTGTAACCTTCCGATTGCCAGACAACTGCTCTACCCACTGAGCTATGCCGCCCCTATCAGGCCTTAGCCTTTCACATTTAGCTAACCAGCATCAACATCAAGTGGAACACGTTCCTTTATTTTGAAACTTGCTGTGGGTTTTACTGTCCATCTGTACCAGCTCTGATTTAAACCCAGATACTCAAACTAGGTCCCTGTAGACCAGATCAGTGGTCATTAACTCCTTTTACACACATATGCTCTCTCCCTGTCTCTCTCTCTCCCTCTCTTTCCCTCTCTCTCCCTCTAACACTGGTGAGACTGTTCTCTCATCCTTTCCCTGCCCTCCCCTGGCACCCTGTGTAAAGTCAACACCACCAGCCCCAGTGGAAACCCACTGGGAAAGAACTGGCTCCTTACACTAACTCCACTGTGGTCAGGCTGTCTGCCGGGGAAAAAGATAGATGGCATTTCGCAGACTTAGAAAACACAATGGGTGGTTTGGGGCTCCAGACACTCATTCTCAGAGGGAAATCCTCTCACAGGAGTTAGAATAAAAGCAAAGATAAAAAAAGATCCACACTGTTAAATAGGGAATTGGTGTGTTATTATATTTTCAGTATCACTCCTCGTTCATATTCTTTAATGTACAACCCTGTGTTCCAAAATAATATTCATCCATCCATCCATCCCTCCATCATCAACTGCTTATTTAAAACCGGGTAGTGGAGTCATGCTGGAACCTATCCCAGCTCTCACTGGGCGAAAGGTGGAAAAACACCCTGAAGAGATCACTGTTCCATCCCAGAGCTTGACCAGTTAGGGGGTTCAGTGTCTTGCTCAAGGACACTTTGACATGCTTCCTGCAAGGAACAGGGATTGAACCACCAATCTTCTAATTACTAGACCGCCTTAGTAAGCCTTAGCAATGAAATTTTACATCAGTGCTAATAATAATAATAATAATAATGATTCCCTTATCAGTCCCGCAAGGGGAAATTTGTTCTCTGCATTTTTGACCCAACCTATATTGTATAGGAGCAGTGAGCTGCCAGCATATAGCGCTCGGGGAGCATTTAGGGGTTCAGTGTCTTGCTCAAGGACACTCGACATGCTGTATGCAGGACCGGGAATCGAACCTGCAACCTTCCGATTGCCAGGCGACCGCTCTACCCACTGAGCTATGCCGCCCCACAGGAAGCTAGTGTAGGAAGGTGGAGGGGCAATATGCCCTTTTTGTCCTGCTAACATTTGACAATGGTGACATGAAAATCACAAGGGCAAAAAACAACATGTTTTTAAAGTTTCGACTTAGAGCGCTGTCATGAAAATATTGACATACCAGCATAAAATCACACCGACAAAACCTCAATGTCATGAACATCTGGTAACACTTTCTTGCAAAATGGTATAAACAGCGTCTGAAACAGAACCATTCATTGTTTGTTTCCTCCGTTTGTGTGAGAAGTTTTCTTTTTCTTGGCAACTGTGGTTTTTTTTGGGCGGTTATACAGTTTAAGAAGTCCCTGGTTTCTTTTAAGATATATGACTATAATTATTTTGTGTGACGGATTTCACTTTGCTGTGTTGGTGCACGGACCCATTTGTGGCTTAATCTTGCCAAATCTGGTGGCGAAAAAACCTCAAGATGAATGACAACTGTTTGCATTCTGCAGTATTAAATAAAGGGGCAGCATAGATCAAGAGGTAGGGAAGTCGTCTGGAAATCGGGAGATTGGTGGTTCAATCCCTGGTCCTGCAGAAAGTGTGTCGAGGTTTCCTTGTGCAAAACGCTGAACCCCTTCATCCTCAAACACATGAGATGGAATGGCAACCTGTCCAGGGTGTCTCTCCTCCTTTTGCCCAATGAAAACTGGGATAGGGTCTAGCATGACTCTGCAACCCAACTTCAAATAAGCGGTTGAAGCTAGTTGATTAAATGAATCATGCTGCAAGACGAACTCCTGAACCTTAGTGATAGAATAACATGGACCAAACCTAAAGAGCTTCATTTTAAAGGAGCACATGTCCCAAAAAATACGGAGGATTACAATCTGTCTAAAGTTACTTATTTTGAGACATGAGGTAGGATGGTGAAAATCTTAACTCTTTTTTGACATTCTACTATTACCACTACTACCCTTGGCTGCTCCTGTTAGGGGTCACCACAGCAGATCATCATCTCCATCTCTTCCTGTCCTCTACATCTTCCTCTGTCACACTAGCCACCCACGTGTCCTCCCTCACCACATCATAAACCTCCTCCTTGGTCTTCCTCTTCTCCTCTAGCCTGGCAGCTCCATATTCAGCATCCTTCTCCTAGTAGACCAGCATCTCTCCTCAACACATGTCCAAACCATCTCAGTCTGGCCTCTCTTGCTTTGTCTTCAAACTATCCAATCTGAGCTGTTCCTCTAATATACTCGCTCCTAATCTTGTCCTTCTTCATCACTCCCAATCTCAGCATCTTCAACTCTGCAACCTCCAGCTCCATCTCCTGTCCTTTTGTCAGTGCTACTGTCTCCAAAGCATACAACATAGCTGGTCTCATCACCATCTTATTTTTAAAATGTATCTATTTCACCCCTCATACTGTCACTGAGACACAGTGGTGTGTGTATCAGACATGTTCTATTTGATTCAGTGGCGATAATCACTCAGTGTGTCCTCATGCGCACATGTGCATGTAACAAGCAGAAAGCCAATTTATCTGTCAAGGTCTATTAGAGCTCCTGCTTTCATTTGTCCTCTGCTTTAGTGCTCTGCATGCCCCCCCCCCGACACATGCTATATTCCATATATTGTATAATACTCACTGTTAAACAAGTGTGGACCCTGAATGGATAAGATTCCAGGTCCTTTCCCCCACATCACCACCAATGGCCCTTTTAAGCTCATTTTCACAACAATGGCTACAGTCAGCTGGGTAGCTCACATTGACATTGGCCTCTTAAGCCTTTCATTGATTGAGAGTAAGAGGTCCGTTTTACATGTCGCCATTAGTCTCCGCGCTGTGGGGTGGACAAGGACTTAGATGGAGCTTGCGGGATTAAGGCCAGATGCCCTTCCTGACATGCAGCGGTGGGTTCGAACCCACAACATCTGGCTTGTCAATTTCCAAAATGCGTTCTCTGCCACTGAGCTGCTGTAGCTCCCCAGATGGAATCATTTTTATACGGTGCTTTGCTAGTCTAGTGACAACTCAGAGAGCTTTATAGCATATCCCTCACATTTACTGTGCAGGGGAGTTTAAGGCTGGATGACCTTTTCCTGACGCTCCGTGTTGGAATTGAACCCGTTACACCCGACTTTGCAGCACACGCTCTACCGCTGAGTCACAGAGGCCCTGGTATACCCATAATATGATATAAATGTAGATGGTCATGATGGCTCAACGGAAACAGTCCACCCTGCTCTGCAGTTAAAGTGGGTTGGAAGCCGGGTTCTCATGAAGCCGAGCTGCCATTACTCAGGGTCGCTGCCTCACAGATAACAACCAAGTCGCTGTTATCAGGAAACCAATCAACTTCCTGTTACCGCCCGCTGGCTGCTACCGCCACCACCGCCAGGCCACGATGTTCTTGAGCCTATCAGAGCTCTCCGGCTCCCAGTAAACTAGGCTCCAGTGCACCGTTAATGTCCCAGCTAATCTGATCTGCTTATAAACACACCTAGATATGCAGCTAGGGAAGTAATCCTGAAGTGGCTGTGACAGGGGCACACAGGAAGCTGGCTCCATGACCATGGGCTGGGCTGATAGAGAGAGGGCGGCCTGTAAGGGTCCAGGATAATCTAGGGAAACGTGCAGGGAGCTTTTCCAATATGACACTGTTAGTGAAAGGGTGTATATGGCGTGGAGTAGAGAGCAGCAATGGTGTGTGATGGCGGGATAGTGTGCATGTGTATGTCTGTATCGGTTCTGCTGCTTGACTGATTCAGCATTATGTGTTATTCATGACCCCATTTGAAAGTATATTGAAGGTCAAAGCCAAGCTAACGCTCGATACACGTACTGCATTCCCGGGCTGGATTCTGCTACCTCATGCCTGGGATTGGCATCCTGGGGAAAGATTAGAAAATAATAATACCAGGATGTGTCCTCTAAAGAGACAAGAAGGTCCAACACATACATGAGACTGCTGAAGAAATGGCTCCTGACTAGAGGGTGAGGAGAGGGAGACCCTTCTGTTGACAACACGGTGCACACAAACACCAACATACTCACTCACATATAGACACACTGACATTTACCACTGATGTGCATAGTCCTACAAACACATGCACACACACCAACCCAGGGTCTTGCCGGAGGCTGTAATTGGATCTCATCAGCGACCACCCTCCATGAAGAAGTCGGCAGCAGCATCAAGCCCCTCTTCTCCACCGAGGCTACGGGGCACTGAATTGGGTCGTAGGAGCAAAAATACTTCATCCTGCCTGAGGATCACAGTGTGTTACATACACTAGGGACATCTCCTCCAGATTGCAAAGGAGAGAACAAGAGATAGAGAGTGCATGTGTGGCAGAGAGATCCAAGAAGGGACAAAGTACCTTATGGGTAATTTTGCCACTATGGAAAATCTCAAGCAAAGTGCACTTCTTTGGTCACTTGAGTGGAGGACCGCTAAAAAGTACACACAGCGGTCACAACAAATAAAACAACCCCACCAGTCTGGTGCGTTCTGGGGGAAAAATGTTGACCTCTGTGAGAAGTTCAGGAGCAGCTTTTTTTAAGTGCACTGCCTCTGACCCCGGAGCCATCAAGACCTGGCTCGCAATTCAAATTCCCTGGGCACAGCATGAAATTACAGAGCATCTCACAGGGTTTTTCATCAGCCTCCCAATTCTGCTTGGTATCAAAGTACCGCACGGATCTACACAAGCATCCAGGCGACACCTGTTTTTACATCCAGATGGCTGCTTTGTGGGGTTTTCCCCCCTCACTGCAATTACTGCCAAACCGTGTGCGTTTGTGAGTAGTAGTAACTATGGCTGAAACGGCACATTGGTGTTTGTTGCATGAATACGCATTCCCACATGCACATCTGTGAGCATGCACATCTGTGCACGAATCACTGTGTGGGACTGAAACATTTGAGCCCATTGGCTTCAAGAATGCTTCATGACATCAGAAACAAAAGTCGCCAGTGAGAAGCACACAGACTGCGATAGGGCTTATCTGAGCTGTTGCAAAAGGACATTTGCACTGGCAGATAGGAACATAAAGGGTTCCTCTGCTCAAGCACCAGCCTACCCGGAACTGTGTCAGCTTTTATATGCATGGGGTTTCAACTACAACAGACACTTATGGGATTGAAGCTATGACAGCTGCTTAAACAGAGCATAAGTGGAGGAATGAGAGGTAGCGGTGGCAGCAGGGTGGAATGTAAGAGGAAAACCTTAGCAGACAGAGAGGTGATGGAGAAGAAACACCACCTAAAGAGACTGACTGAAAGTGGAAAAAGAAAGGAAAAGCAGACAAGTTGGGTGAGAGAGAGAGAGAAGGGGATACACGTGGATACAGAGCGGTATGGGTATATGGTGATGGTTGAATTCTCAGAGAGATTGAATGAGAGGCCAACAAATAAAGCAAAAGGAGACCAAAGGCTTAGAAAGCTGAGCTGATAAGAAAAAAGGACCGGGAGGTGCACAGCGGAGAGGAGTGGAAAATAGTCCAGTACTTTATAGACTCATCCAGCTGGGAGAGGCTACTGTTACTGCTTTGCTGCCTTCACAGCTGTCTGCTGTTCCCGCAGCATCAGGACCAAGGTGTTTTGAAGGTATTCTCAGAAAGCCTTGGTTCACCAGCCACACAGAGCTCAGCACAGTATCATTAACCAGCTCTCTTCAGCCATGACTGGGCTCTGCCTCAAATCTGTTACACAGTGCATGTGATAATGGATAAGCTGACAAGCCAGATGGTGCGGGTTCGAATCCACCACAGAGCATCAGGAAGAGCATCTACCCTAAATCCCCCAGGCTCCATCTAACTCACAACATGAGGACTAATCATGATTGGTAGAACGTACCTCTCCCTTTCTGTAGCCTATATAATTTCCTTCAGCTGAAGACATGGCTGAGAAGCACTACAAATGCAAGACTGACCTTGCATGTTCTGCCTGGAGCCATATGAAGTGTCTTTACAACTGCCGCGAACCTGCTGGATAGTGTCCCCTGTCTTGCATAAAATTAAATTGTAGGGCTACTATTGTGTGGGGAGACAGAGAGGGGGCGGGTTGTTTGGTACTATCAATTATTATCAATTGCAGTTAATCAATTCTAAATTGGGGTTAAGGATGTAGCTGAACAAGGTCAGCCTTTTGTGTGTCAATCTGGATACTTAGACCACTTGCCTACCAGCTGTTGCCAGGATTTCTAATGGTGTCATTAGCCATGAAGGACATAACTAACCACTGTCCTCAAGAAGAATAAAGAGCTTTGTTTATTTGTGATTGTACATAAATGCAATGAAATGTGTTCTCTGCATTCAACCCATCCTACTGTATGGGAGCAGTGAGCAGCCACAGCACTGAAGAGGCAGTTAAGGGTTCAGTCTTGCTCAAGGACACTTTGACATGCTTTCTATAAGGGGCCGGGATCGAACTACAAATCATCCAATAACTAGATGACCAGCCAACCTCCTGAGCCATGCCTCCCATCAACATTTTCCTTTAACAAATTGATCTTCATATTGTACAAGCTCTTGAATCATGACATGGGTCCAATGATGTATAACCCCACACAGTTTTGGGAAGCCGGCAACATTGAACAAGTAAAAACAGACCACCCCCCACTCATGTAGTAAGATGTTCAGTTACATGTCACAATTATTCTCCACATTGTGGGGGTGGATACGGACCTAGATGTAGCCTGGGGGATGATGGCTGGATGCCTTTCCTGATATCGTGTGGTGGGTTTGAACCCACAGCCTCTGGCTTGTCAGTTCCTGAAACCGATGCTCTGCCCCTGAGCAACCACCTCTCTTTCAAGCCCTAGAGTGGCGTCAGTAACCCGTGGCTCTCAGCCTTTCTGCTCCAGCTCCCTAAGGCTTTGACCAAAAATAACATGGAAATAAAGATAGGAGATTGAGGTCATATTATGTCACTGAAGATACATAACCGTTTGAGCCGTGCTGGCTCAGCAGGTAGAGTGTAAGCTTCCAATACAGGTCTTTTCGGGATCGTATACCATCGCATAGCTCGGTTATGTTTTTATGTTCAGGGGTGACAGTTGATGGCTGTAAGCGGTTGAGGGAAACAAAGAAGAGGATGACAGTGCACTGAAATGGACTTTACTCTTACTTCAATACAAACTGCCCCATGTCCTACTCGTGTTTACTCTGTTTAAGATATTGGGCTGCAGCTATATGTTATAATTATTTATTTACTTTTTATCTAATATATTTTCCAAAATCATGCGGAGGACTGAAATAGACCCACATAGTTCTCTGTTCAATTCATTTCTGCAGCTATATGTTATGCTTAATTC
This sequence comes from Regalecus glesne, assembly GCA_900302585.1. Lineage (NCBI taxonomy): Eukaryota > Metazoa > Chordata > Actinopteri > Lampriformes > Regalecidae > Regalecus > Regalecus glesne. The sequence continues at coordinate 14,048 of OMLC01046684.1, read as the reverse complement.
AAAGTTGTTGGTTTTTACAAATATGGAGAGGCCTCAAGGCCTGCATAGCTCTGTTTTAATTGACCGCAGTATAGGTCTATACATGCCAGTGTATTTTATTCTCTTCATAAGAGTTTGATGTTGTTATAACTGGTAAAATAGCAATAAATGGCAAGAATTTCCTTTATTCCTGTTCTATAATTTAATAAATTCATCAAACTATTTTTTTCTAAAAACTATATATAAACTTTATAAGCTGTGATATCAAATAGCATTTGTGGCTCCAGACAAATTCTATATGGTGTAAAATAGGGTAAAGTGGCTCTTTGGATAGTAAAGGTTGCCGGCCCCTGCCCTAGACCAATCCATTCTAATCAACACCACTCTTCAGCTGGGTACATGGAAACACATGGTTCAGATTTGAGTATTGTGGACTTGGTTCTGCTGCATCCAATAACTTATAACTTCTACTTCCAAATACATGATTCAGATAACTGGGTTGGAATGGACTTGCTCAATTACATCTGACGCTGGTGTTGAATTTCTCCATAAGTCTCTGCGGTAAAGCCGAATCCAGCAGTGGTCTTGTATGCAGTCTCCATAAATGATATAACCGATAAGCACAGTGACCAAAACCACAAAAATAAGAACGAGGTTGTAAAAAAACATTATTATCCTTTAACAGCAGATGAGCAACACAGAAACTCTCACTGCTAACTATGCGACTGCTGTCGTGTAATACACATGACAGCAATTTTGTGGAGTTTTTGCATATTTATGTGCTTTATATAATGGGTGAGTCTCAAAACCCTTGAGAAAATGAGTCCCATTGTAAAAAGCTCCCTTGTATTATTCCAAATCCATGTTTGACACCAGCAGGGAAAAGTAAACAGTTTCCTCATTCCGCTAACATTTATTTTTGCAGTTCTGTGGTGCTGTCAGTAGAAATACACTTTGTATTCTAGGTACGTGGATTTGTTGACTTATCCCCAAAGAATTACTTGTTTTAATATGTACAAAGGTTTTTATTCCAAGCCCCATATAAAATGCTAAAAAAATAGATGCATAGGATCTTATTCAGATTGAGGGGTCCGATTTAAATGTCACATATAGTCCCCCCCTTTTGGGGGTGGACATGGACTTAAATGGTGCTTGGGGGATTAAGGCTCGATCTCCTTCCCGATTGCCCTGCGATGGGTCCAAATCCGCAACATCTGGTACATCAGTTCCTACAGTGTGTGCTCTACTCCTGACCTACCACAGCCCCCATCCTTATTCAGAACACGTTCAATAATTTCGGTTTACTCTGACAGTGAGGGTTCCTTCTTACACAGACCATTTCCTTCTTGGTCTATTATTGTTTACCTTGCAGTATTCCATCATGCAAAAATCTTCACCGGCTGCCCAGAGGAGGTTTGGACAACAGGTGAAGCGGTGCTGCACCAAAAGAAACCCCGTACATTGCATGAAACATCCTTTTAACGTCACAATTGTCATGGATCGACTCAACATATAGGTATGGTATACAGACACGTCCTCAATAGGTTTCGCTGACCTCAGTATCGCCCGTTGGGTTCACATGTGTTTCTTTACATAAGAATGTCTCTTAAAGTTTAACCAACATGATGCCAGAATAAACAGCAGGGCTTACCCTACCATTACAAGACTTGGGTGCAGCTCCTAAGCATTTTCTCACAGCGGCTAAACCAAATAAACAGAAAAAATGAACTATGCTGACTGCTGAGACATGTTTGGCTATTGTTTCTGGTTGAGCTGTCCTCTGTGTTGGAGTTTCATGGAGGGTAGGACAAATGTAACTCACAC
>OMLC01046683.1:0-21289 GCA_900302585.1 Regalecus glesne | reverse complement strand
CACAGGCACAGTTCAGCTCCAGACAGTTGTGTGTGTGTGTGTGTGTGTGTGTGTGTGTGTGTGTGTGTGTGTGTGTGTGTGTGTGTGTGTGTGTGTGTGTGTGCTTTGAGCAAATACAGAAGACACCTGTTCTTCTCAGAGAACTGAAAGTCAAACAGTGACTTTCAGGGACCAGGCAGGGGGAGCAGACTGGCAGAGAGACGTGAAGGAAGGCCGACATCAAGCGAAGGAGGGAGACTCAGCCATCAAGATGCTTACTGTCACTCCGGCTGTTCGAGTACACCCCTGTGAGATTCTCCAGGATTGTTCTTTCAAGACAGACTTATGATAAAGATTCCATCCGTGTCAAGTATGTGAGTGGAGGATGGAGGAAAGAAGGGAGGGAGGTGGGGAGGAACTGAAGATGGCTGAGGAATCAGAAGGTGAGTGATCCGAGGAGGAGAGAGGAGAAGGATGGAGATGCAGAGGAGCTGGAAGGAAGGAAGGAAGGCTGCTTGTCATTCCAGAAAGTTCTCAAGGAGACATCTGGCTTACCAATTAAAACCTAACTTTTTACTCTTTTCTCAACCCCTACCAGCACCGACGCACCCTCACACAATAAGGCAGCAGTGATTTATCGACCCTGGGGACGCCTCACAAGTTGAAATTCAAGTGAATTAAAAAACAAAGTGACAAAACCTAATTAATTATTACATCTGAAAGTTTAAAGACTCAACTCGAGACACATTCTGTTCTCCGCTGGAACGCTGTCTGTGAAGACTTCTCTGAATGGAGGACGTTTTTCTATATTTCCTTCTACTGGACACGTATTGTTCCAGCTTCAGCACGCGGTGTGTGACAGCTTAGGCAGGACTTATGGGGTCTCAAAAAGATTTATTCCCCTTCATAATATTCATCAAAAGTGGTGTAAAGGAGAGTCGCGGTTTAAATTATGTTGAGCTTCACCTGACATTTAGATGTTCTCTCCTGTGCCTTTGCCTCCGAGGTGTTCCTCCATAGCAACAACTTACATCATTCATCCCTATTTATGTGTTCTGGGGCTTTTTAGTGCACAGTTTTGGGAGTTTGCTAACAAGCGTGTGAATTATGTGACTAATGAAGTCAGCTTAAAAAAAGTTTTTGTCACTTCAAGCCAGTTCAGAACAGTTTGTATGTCTTTATATCAAATGTGATGGCATAAAATAGCACATTTTATATCTCATAATGTCCGCGTGTTCAAATGAAGGGATGTGAGCCGGGCTCAGAGGGCGAGCCGAGCGTCCTTGGTAGGATCTCAGTAGAGATTCAAACCCAGAACAGTCAGGCCCTCTGCTCTCACAATACAAATTCAAGATTTAACAAGTATAATTTTTGATTAATTTTTGTGTGACGGGTTTCTGCATTTTAAAGGCTCGTCCAGCCTTTAGAATGCCTTTTCCAGCCTTGGTTTATTCATCCCTTGTGATAAGACCGACCTACCATTCTTCTAACCCAGTCGTCCACCGCATCTCTGTTGCTTTGAAAATTCACATCACGGTGTGGCAAAAAAATCTTCAATCCCAAGAATCGGCTCCACGTACACAAACAGAGCAATTCAGTATAAAAACGAGGCACTAAAACCACGAGAGCTCCAGAGACACTTGCAAACAAAGCCCCATGAAGTGTTGGGAATCCACAAGAATATTTCCTATGGGGAAGTGACGGGCTTCAGGCACAACAGACAGTCATCATAACTTGAACGACGTGGTCAAAGGTCACTTTGAAAGCTAGCTGCATCCTTGCTGCTCATGTACTTTGTGGCTAAAAAAACCTGCGGAAAGGTCGCAGAGGAGCTTATTTGGCCTAGTGCTGTGGATATGTGCCTGGAGTTACTGAGGGAGGCAGCTGCTATCCAAATTCCAGACAATGACACTTTCGATATCAGGCATTATTGACGAGTGAAGACATCGCATCCCAGCTTTTGGAAAGAATAATCATACACTTTACCATACAGCTGGACGAGTCAGCTGATGCTAGCAATGTCGTGTTATTGTTATTTTTCGCAAGACACTGCGGAGATGGTCCAACTGACTGTTAAATTATACTTGTACAAATCCAAAATGACCTCCTATTCCCCATTAATAGATTTACATGTGTTATTTGTACATTCATTTTCTTTGGGTAGTTGGTGTTTGATAGGATTCTTCTGTTTAAGGTTTTTTTTTTGTCATTTCTATGTAGTTACCTACATTTTCCACAAGGTGGTAGGCAACCTCTGACTGAGTCGATTAAATGCCCATGCAAAGACGACTGGGCGAACCCGTGTAAACTAGACGTATTGTCGCATACGGCGTGACGTAAGCGGAACTGTCTGTATTCCTGGAGAGTTAGGGAGACGCTAGCATTACTCAGGGATAGAATCGATGTCAGTATTGTGGAGAAAACTGCCTGAAAGTGCTTTGTTATGTCTTTTGGTGTGTGGAAAGAGGTAGGTGAAGTACTCTTAATTACTTTGACTGCCTTTAACGTGGGTTTGGGTTCATTCAAACAAACGACGTTTCTCCGTCGTTTGTTAACTACTAGCGTGAGCGCCATCTTATTCAATGGATTCGTTCTTCGTGTGAATTTAAGTGGGTTTTATATTTGTTTGAGAGAAAAGTAAGTCGGGGTCTGATTGAATGATATGTAATTTATTGGGGATTTTTTTCTGAATATTCTCTGCTTTTGGTGTGAATTTTGTTAATGATGGAGCTTGTTCAACTTTGCTGTCAGCAGGGCCATGAACTTTGCTTATGTGTAGACTCGTCTTATGTTAATGCTCACTGAGCGTTACCAGTAGTATGACAAGTTTTTAAAGAATGTCATGATTTAGTGACTACCTTTTGATAATTGTTTCACTCACTTTATCACCCTATGTACTATAATTCTCATATGAAAGGCTATAGATAACTTTCCATGGTAATGCTTGTATTTTAAATTGATTTTCTGTCATAGCTATATTTTTTATATATCAAAATGCTTTCAATTTAATTCATATGGCTTTGTATTCACTTGCCTTCTTCTATGTGGGCAAATGGATACATAGGTAGATTATTCATTAATTCAATTGATTAGTGCAGTGTTTGTCAGTACAAGCCTGTAGTCATGCTTCATGTCTATGAAGCATGACTACAGGCTTGTACTGACAAAGATTGATAGAACTTGTATTACTGGATAATGTCTCGCCTTATCTCTTGAGCACAATACCCTCCATTGGTGGTTGCCTTCAATAAGTTTATGTATAGTTTTGTTTTATCTTTTGTCTTATAAATAAAAAGCCAAATTCCAATACCGTCTTTTTCACCATCTTAAACAACTAAGCTGTTAATAATGCATTTGTGTGGATGCACTTTGCTTAACCTAGCCATCTAAAAAACATCATTCTCAATCTGAGACAAATATTCTACTCCCCTAAAGGAAGAAGTACATAGCACAGCAGCATGACTCATTTATGAGATACTGCTGGTTCTTTTTATTGAAATCTTTCCACAAACAGAACTTTTAGCTGAATCTTCATGGGTTATTGCCATTCAAATATTCAAAGGATAATTTAGAATATATTTTTTTACAAAAGTTTAAATAAATCTAAGCACTTAGAAGAATAAAAACTTATTACTCCAGTCTACATTTCTGGTACAGCAGTGGATTGTCTGAACACAGTGTAGTTGGCTTGCTGAGATGGGTCTGCATGTCAATGCATGCACTTGGGGTGATCGACCAGGTTCTGCAGTGCTTTCCTCTAGGACTTCATCAAAAGTGATTCAGGGGACACATTCTATTCTAAGAGCACAATGACCAAATAAAGTGGCTTTCCTGCTCTTCTTAATTGCATCTTCCTCCCATGTAGTCTTCCTTGCTGGCTCTTAGGCTGCTGATTCAGATGAGGACCTCTATTGGCTCTGAGCTTTTTCATGTGGTCCTACTAAACACTTCTTCCATCTTCCTTACCTCTGTTGTTGTCAGAACCCGTTTATTGGCCATGCGTGTTTTCACATACATGGAGTTTGACTGGTTTCATGGCCTCATGGGTACTTCACATAGAATGACATAAATTGCCATAACAACACAACAGTCCATATATATATATAAAGGATTGACTGCACAGGTGAAATTAAAGAGGTAACACATGATGGTGGAGAGATCCTACCAGAGATATTTAAATACATTTGAGCAGATTAATTACATAATTGCATGAGGTAGATGGACATTGATGCATTATTTACATGTGTTGAGGTCTCTGTATATGTGAAGTACCTGGAATGATTAAAAAATATATGCATGCCACATTTAAAATGGGCCTGATATTAAATGATAAATCACATTCTGAAGGCTGGTGTGGTATGAAATACTGTCATTAGATGTGCAAAAGGGATAATTCCAGACACAGGGACAGATGTAGGACTTGTGTGTGAAGAGATAGAATCATGCATTGTTAACCGAGACCCCAAATACCTGTCTCTTCATCTTGGATCGATTAGCGTTGCAGCTGAACATGATGGCTCAGACTTCACGCCTCTGAAAAGTCTGTTCACAGCCTCAAGCAGGGTGCCTTTCATGCTCTTAATTCCCTCACCGGCCTCATTTTCTCTGAGGAGAATGCGTTTAAGGACACTGACAATGAGGATTACATCAGATGTAGATGCAGATGAGGAGCATGCCTCCCTTGTCAACTCCTCAAAAGGGGCCAGGGCTGTGAGGGTGTAATCTAGTACCTCCCACCGGTTTGCAGTCAATGTGATTGTCAGGTCGCACTCTGCTGTAAATGAACACAGGGCCCCTTTCCATGCAATGAGGCCCTTGATCATATAACATGCACTGCTCCACCTTGTTTGTACATCTTCTTGCAGACGCTTAGGCGGCATATTCAACTTGACTTCAATGTCCTCCAAGCATGAATATGCAAGCGGGGAGTGCTTGAAGTTCCCCGCAGTTTTTCTGCCAATAGCCAGTGCATCAGTGATATTATGCTTTGATAGCAGTCTCGTTCACAAGAAGTCGCGGTGTATCTGCAAAGCATCCCAAACTGGCAACTCCAAGGAGATCCATTGCTTTTATTATGTTACTGGCATTGTCTCCTAAAATGGCATGGACTATCCTCCTCTCAATTATTCATGCATTTAACATCTCCTCCATTGCTGTAACTCTCCTGTGTGTGTGTGAGCCAGGGAAGTGCTTTGCCTGCTGCACTCCTTTTTGCAAAGTCAAACTCTGGTCCGTCCCCTGTGGTGTCAGACTTGGTAATGGCTTTGGACACACGTCTGAGCTCCAGATGTCGGTTGTGGGACTAACCATGGCAGTGTTTTCCAAGCATTTCAAAATGATTTTGCACCGTTGCTTGTTCTTATCTGGGATAGCTGTTTTGGAGATGAAATCCTGGTTTGGTGATGTGTAGCAAAGCTTCAAATGTCCGATTAAGCATTGAAAGCAGACATTCATCTATGAAAGGGGTTGCTCATCCAGCATGATGAAGTCTCCAGTATGAATTCTGCTTTGCTTCTCTCTGAAGGGAATGCCTCTTGCTTCTCAATTGTTTCTAGCTATATTTTCTGTTGTGGAATACTTTTTTCTTGTCCCTCGCCTGTTTAAATTTGACACATTCCTTTCTGCGATGCTTCGTGCAAGTCTGTTGTTGTGGTGTGGAAGTTTCCACGACTGCTGCCCCACCTCACAACATTCACATAAGGTGAATTGCACTTGTCTGTTTAAAAAAAGAATATCACGATGATGGTCTCACAGATTTTAAATGTTGACTTATTCTTATTGCAGCTATTCCGGTCTAACGACCACTCAAAGTGCTTTACAATTAATGCCTCATATTTACCAAGCTACACGGTGGGATACGAACCTGCAACACCGGACTCCCAGGCTTGCGCTGTACCCACAGAGCCACCGCGGGTCAGTAGTTTTCTATCTACTTTTCATATGATACCCGTCACCTGTCATGACATGGCTCTTTGTGGCATTTCAGTCAACGTTTGGTGAAGTATTTACATCATAATTCAGGCTGATGGATCCTATTAGATTGCATGTTTTCAGTCTAACATATAATCCAGTGACTTCCGCCAGTATCTGAGCAATACAGATGTTGAGCATGACATCAGCACATCCCTAATTGTAACTGTCATACTTCAGCAGTCCAAAATTAAATGACTGCCGAGCTGACTTGATGATGTAAAACCAATGACTTGACAGTTGATTATTTCCTTTGAAAGACTGTAAAAGCAATAACTCATAGTGGCAACTATGTGCATGATGATGCTGTATTATTTTACTTGTTCAAATGTATGGCACCAAGACTATATGTGCAGTAAGAGGTGAATCTGTTCAGCTGGATCAGAAGTTTATTGAGAAAAACTTCTCAATAAACTTCTGATCCAGCTGAACAGATTCACCTCTTTTGTGATTTCCCTACCTGGATTATTGAGCATGCATCAAGACATATATGTGCAGTAGAATAGCTATGTGTGTATGACCATGTTTCATATACATGCATGTCAGTTAGCAGGGCCTTGCACATCAATTTCGAAGCACAGGGCCTCAACCCCTGTGGCCCTTCTCAATTATACCCCTGGGATCTGCAAGGCTGATATATTAATATGTGGACAAAAAGCACTGTCCAAATCTGTAGGGATATACAAAAAAAACATACAAATTACTCATATCCTCTTCTACCTTAATGATCAAATCCATGCCTATTTCTGTACCACCACAATTAGATTCAGACTTCAAAAATTGGGCTAGATAAGGTCTTATCTATATACACCACCTAATAGACTTAAATAATATAAAGTCATTTACCCAGGTTAAAAGAGTTTGGCCTCCAAGACACTCATTTCTTCAGGTATCTAAAAATTCGACGTATTCTTGACAGACTTGAGGAAATGAATCAAACAAAATGACCATCAGCAATAGGAATGTCCTTTATTGGTGCCCGGTTTGGTATTGCTGATGGGAAGGTGGTTTCCATGAATCATTAACACTCAAATCAAATGACTCATTTTATAAAAAAGGAATTGAGGAGCAGAAATACTGAAAATAACCTCTGTGGAGACATGGGAGAAAGTTTGCTCTAAATCACACCTAGTAACTTACTCTAATAGCTGGACAGAATCTAAATGGACGTTTATAGCGAGATATTTCAGAGCACCACATATAAGGGGGACTTGAGTCATCATCTCCAAGCAACTGCTGGAGGAAATGTGCGGGAAATTGATTCTAATGATAATGATTCTCTTATCAGTCCCGCAAGGGGAAATTTGGATTTCTCTGCATTTTTGACCCAACCTATTGTATAGGAGCAGTGAGCTGCCAACATATGGCGCTCGGGGAGCAGTTAGGGGTTCAGTGTCTTGCTCAAGGACACCTCGACATGCTGTATGCAGGACCGGGGATCGATCCTGCAACCTTCCAAGTGCCAGACGACCGCTCTACCCACTGAGCTATGCTGCCCCATTCTAACTTAGTCCATACTTTTTGGTCATTGTATCAAAATGAAGCAATGTACTAGAAGGATATTTATGTTTCTATCAGTTGTATTTTCAAAATGTGAATGCCCCAAGAACCATTGGTCGCTCTACTGGGAGTAATCCCTGAGGAAATTGAAAGCAGAAGTTTGTCATGTGCCGTTCAGATTCTTTTAGTGGCAGCTTTAGATGAATCACCATAAGTTGGTTAAAATGATATTAATGATAATTTTTCCCTTAGCAGTCCTATAAAGGGAAATTCGTAATTGTCTGCATTTAATCCATCCTGTTATATAGGAGCAGTGAACAGCCATCCAGATCACTGCCAGCCAGATGACTGCTCAACCCACTGAGTTATGCCATCCCAACCCACTGTCTCAACATCTCAGTCATAGGTAGCACGTCTGGCTACTCCATATTGTGGCAGAAATAACACACAAGCTGAAGTTCCAGAGGAGGAAATCTCCAGGTTTAGCCCTGCTATGTCAGTTATGATAAGGTGAGTCCCCCCCCCACACACACACACATACACGTTATTTTTCACTTTTCTTTGTCATTTGTAGACAGTTTACATTGTAATTGTTTGATGATTTACATGCTGTTCTTAATTTTATTGGACTGATTATTTATGAACCTATCGACTATTAAGTTTTACCTCATCCAAGTGCAGGATTTGCCGTAGCTAGCTACCTCATTCTTATGTATCCTGTTCATTTACTTTATGTTTCTAGCTTCTATTGTTGACATTGCTTTTCTATTTCTGCTAGTTTCTGAGTTACCAAACATAATTTTGTTGTATGCCTGCAATACCAGTAAACTCTCTCAATCTCATTTCCCTCTACTCAAATATGAGCCAAAATCCAGATAAAATGAATAATATTTCTATCTTTTCCAAACTATTTAAAATCTGAGCAACTTCCACGCACTTTCTTTCCATTTATCAGACTGAGTATTTCTTTTACATGAATAAACTAAGCTGAAATCATAACAAACCATAACAGGGCTGATGTTATCAGCCTTGTCGGTATAAAATCAGGTTGACTTTGGAAAAATAAAAAGCTAACTTCATCTAACTTCCCCTGCAGAGATCAACGTTTAACGTCCAATCTAATGTGTTTCTTTGTTATTACCATGACATCTTTCCCACTGAGAAATAAAATCTGAAATATTTTTTCCTCTTTGGAGGAAATTAAAAGCTAAATAAAGGCCAGAATGTGGGAAACCTTGAGTTTTACTACAACAGGAGAATATTTCACTTACAGTCATGGTATTTAATTGGACCTACATGGTTCTGGTGTCAGTCTTTACATGCAGTTTTGGGCCAGCCCATTGGTATTTAGTTGTACTCACCATCTTAAAGTCTTGGACTTGACGGAAAGAAATAAATAGACTCGGAAGAAATAGTGAAGAAAAGTTGGGCGCGAGAGAAACGGGGAGGGAGGAGTCACATGGAAGTGGGATAACAGCTGAGGACAGGAGGTGAGGATGAGGAAGGTCAGGATGGGAGTGAGAATGATGGAGGAGGACTAGATTAAATGTTAGATGTACAAATATGAAAGCATTCCTACATCTAATCCAGAGTCAACATACTGCTGATGTTAATGAACACAGCCCAGATTTTCCCCAGACGCAGGACTGACTAAATGGACGCAGTGAGAGCATCCAGAACTGTTATTTATAAATATTTCCATCCAGGGCTATTTTTGTACCCCCTGCTTGGGAACTATTACTGAAAGCAGTAGGAGTAACACAGGAGACGTTGATGTGGAAACTGGATAGACCTTTAAAAGAGCATGAAGAGAAATGGAGGGAAACCTACTGAATCAGGCCTCCACTGAGGGGCTGAGGGAGAAAGTGGAGGAGATGAAGAGATGGGAGAGAGTTGAGGAGGCTGGAAAGGGTAATAAACAGATTGTGAGGAGGCAGAAATTATAATTATGAAACCTGTTGGGAGAGTGAGAGGGGAGCATAGCAGTGTGTGTATGTGTGCACTCACATGTGCATGCATTAGTGGGGGTAAGGACTATAAGCCCTTTTTGTGGAGGCTCATAGCGGTTTATATAGGGAATAATGTGGAAAAATGAGAACATCCTGGGAGGAAAGTGCAGAAGGCAAGAGGAAATGATAGATGGGGGTTGGGGAGGTGGGGGTGACTGTGATGGGGTGCAGCTTTGGTTTAGACCCATCAGAGGATAAAGGCGAGAGGATAAAGGCACTCTGTCAAAGGGGAGTCATAAGGACAAGAGCAGTGGAGTGGAGGAGAGAGCTGCAAGAGGAGAGGATAGGAGGCACTTGATTGAAGGATAGGGAAGAGGACACTGCAGGATAGGAGGGAGGGAGATGACGGATAGAGCAGGCACCTGGCAGGAGGAAGGGGGGGATGAGTGAGGAGTAAAATGGAAAAGAGCTGTGTGAGTACACAGAACGAGGTATTGACCGAAAGCTTTCCCTGTTAATTGCATATTCCCTGTGATTGCACTGTGAATCACTGAGCTGAATCATAATTACTCTCTCTTGGTCTCCTGCTGATTATTCCCTTCTGTGGGAGAGAGAGACAGACAGAAACAGGTGTGAGTGAGAGAGGAAGAGCAGAAGAGTGACAGAGGGAGTGTTACCATACAGTTGGGGGTAGGGAGACAGAAAGAGAAGTAGAAGAAGGCTGAAGATTGTGTGAGAGAGAGAAGTGTGAGGGAAGGCAAAAGTAGATGGGAAAGCACCTGATAAGCACCATTACTGTGCATATTTCTTTATCTGATAGTTTTGAAATCAGAAATATATTTCGTCTTTTTCGTTGAACACTACTTTAGAACCATCTATGTAAAATCATCAATCATGACTGAAGAATAGCCATCATGGGTTACCTAGTTATTGCATCAAATAATGGGGTAAACTGAAATGCTCTAAAATCCCTTTGCATCACTGAAATCAACATCCATTACTTAAATCATACTAAAGTCATCTTACTCCAGTCCTGGATTACTTATTCATGTATTTCATACTCTTTTTGTTGAAAGAGAACAAAGTGTAAGAGCTAGAATTAAGTTTATCTGACCTTCCACCCTCAGTTTGTCCTACCCTAGACAGGGGCAACAGGAGGCAGAAAAAGCCTGAGGGGGTGCAGGTCTTTGTTCCGGCCAAGCAGTTACACCTGATTCTATGAGTCAATGGATAGTCTCAGCTGTCTCTCACCTGCAGAAGAAAGACAAGTACCGGGATTTGAGCAACGTGGCTCTCGTTAAAGGATGGTGTGCAACTTTATTTCCCATCAAAGTCAGGAGTTCTGGTTTCCCAGCAACATCAGTCCTCCGTTTCCTGAAGTAGGTGGGATTGGAACATAAATGGAGCCAAGCCATTGGGGAGATGGCCAAAGCAGCTGAGACCAGCTCAAGATGATTGTGGTTGATGAGAGCCCACAGTTGAAACTATTTTGGAAGTGAAGGCTAATTTGGTCTTTGGTGCCCCTCTCATGTGAGGTGAACAGGCTAAGGGGAAAAGCGCTGAAGATGCAGAAGGGTTTCATCACCATGTGAATGCTCTGACCACCCTGCCACCAAGGACTGCCATCAAGAGGAGTAACCTGCAGCATCTTTAGTAGCTCCTGCAGTTTCTGCTTGTAGCAAAACATGTTTGATGTTTATCTCACTTGTGTAGGAGCTTGATTTGTTGACTTGGATGCAGGAATTCCTCAAAGTGCTCCTTCCACTGCTTGATTACCTCCTCGGTTGAGGTCAACAGCATCCCATTCCTACTCTAAACAAATTGGGAGGTTCACAGTTTTCCCCTCCTGAGGTGCTGGGTGGGTTTCCAGAAGCACCTTGGTGCCACCCAAAAGTCTTTCTCAGAACTACTCCCACACACGCTGATTTATCTCGGCTGCAGCTGATGTCTTGTGGGTCTGTTGATACCTTGCAACTGTCTCCAGATTCTCCTGAGATAACATATCCCGGAAGGCCTTATTCTTCAGCTTCCCTGACCGCGAGCATCCACCAGGATGTTTGAGAGTTACCACCCTTGAGATCACAGCTTACTTCCTTCAGCAATGGAAGCTTTGAACATCCCCCACTCGGGTTCAATGTCCCCAACCTCCACGGGGATGCTTCAAAAGCTCTGCCAGAGGTGGGGGTTGAAGTTCTCCCAGACAGGGGCCTCCTCCTCCTCTTAGGCATCGGGCTTCCTCCGGGCAGGATAATCTCACTTCTTCCTGGATCTTTTATAGGGTCCTCTTGAATCATTCTTAGTCTGGCCCCTCGCCTGGGACCAGTTTGCCATGGTAGACCCTACCAGGAGCACAAGGCTCCACACAACACAGCTCCCAGGTTCCAAGTGACACACAAACTTCTCCAACACAGTAGACCAGTTGGAAAACTGTAATGATACAAGGGTACTGGGAATGTTGCCTTTTATAAAGGTTATTATTGGTTTTGCCAGATACTTCATCATGACTGAGGTCAAAGCAACAGGTCGATGGTCATTAAGGCAAGAGACGGGTGCTTTTCTCTTCAAACACAGAGGGACCACACACACCGACGGGGGCAAAATGTCCGTAAAAAGCTGAGATAGCCGAGTGCAGTGATGTGCTGTGAGGACATTAGAAGGGATGCTGTTTGGACCAGCAGCTTTATGAGATTTAAACCTTTAAATTTTTTAGTCACAGCAGCCTCTGTCATCTCTAGATCAACCTCGTTGGGAGGGCACTGTGCTGCTGTTATTGGGTCCAGCTTGTGAGCATCAAAGTGGGTGTCAGAGTTGTAAAACTCATCCAGGGGAGAGGCAGCCCCTTCCCTTCCACGTCACGAGTCACAGCCGCCGTGGTGATTTTCCAGTTTTTCCCTATATTGTCTTGAAGTGTCTTTGACGACTCTCGACAATTTGAAAGCAGTGGTACACCCTCAAACGTTTGTGAATGTCGTGGGTAATCCAAGGGTTCTGGTTGGCGTGGGAAGGAACACACTGTACTGGGATGCAATTATCCACACAGGAATGAAAACAAGTCATAACTGGAGTTTAGATAGGAATCCCACCCAGCTTACAGTATTAGTGTTACCCAATCTGTTGCTAATTTTGCAGCTTTGTCTAACCTTTTACTGCTGAATTTTAATTAAAGTAAGCTCCTGGATATAGATGGTTTTACACTCCATCAATTCACTCATGATCATAGTGCAGCAGAAAGGAGTTGGCTCCATTTAGGTCGTAGTGCGTATCTCTACACCAGTTCATCTGAACAACTCTTTCGGGGTTTTATTTGTTGTTTTTTACTCGGAGGGGTCGTCAGGGCAACATACATCAAGTGCCATATCTTTCTTCTGACCAATTTAGCATCTAGGAATCTCCACTGTGTTTTCCATTGCCCAAAAAAATCTACATGTCATTTATACGCCAGGCATGACTTTACACTCTAAACCCCACCAAAATATCTTAAACCCAGCGACTGACAGGGGATTATTGATTTCCATATAATACAGCACAAAATCTCACTTTCATCCTTGCAAAGCCTTTACACATGGGGCACAAAGCTGCATCCACCTCCCTGAGCATGCACACACACCACCTCTCTCTTCTCCCCGTCTGTTTTCCAGTCGATTGTTCTTTCTGACAAGAGAAAAGATATTAGCTAGCTGCATGACCTCTTTCACTGCATATTCTCTGAGCAAATCTTCCCTCTGCATCCACAGAGAGTAAATCTCTCAGTACATGCTCAGATTGACTCTGCCAGCTAATGACATAGAGGAAGATTTGTATATTTTGGAATATTGAACTTTCAAAGCATGCATATCCATAAAAATACTTGTACAGGTATACAAGTACTCATCACATACACTTGTCTTCGACAGTGGCAACATTTTTCACACATGCAAAATAAAGAATGAACCACTAAAGCACATAAAGATAAACTCATGCATGTACAGTCATTCAGAGAGGTACGTAACTACAGATAAATTACTTTTCAGACATATCAAGAAATCTGAACCATATCCATATAAAACATGTCACATATCAAAATGCAATACAACTGGTGTGTCAAAGTGCACAGATAAAAAGTAGGTAGTGATTAAAAAAGAGTAACGTAAGGACATATGCAAAAGGTAAAAGCAGTGTGATGAAGATAGATTTTAAATGAATCTAAAAGTAAATGAATGCAATGTTGAAACTGTATTAAGCGAGTTGTGAAGTTATTCAACTGCGTTGGTCAATATTTTCTCCACAGAAGACCACCTTGTCCTGGATTATGCCTTACTCCTCATGCTAGCTTGCTCCACTCAACAAGGGCTCAAGGGTATAGTTGCTCATGGATACTGGTCCCAGACCAGATTCATTACTTAGTATCTGACCCTAACCATGAACTTAAACTCAACTAACAAAAGCCAGTGCTCAACCTCGACTGGAAAAAAAGAGGGAAAATGGAAAAACTTCACTAATGTGGACCCTGGAGAAGCAGCTGTTGAAAACTTTTGGACTAGTTTCCACAGGTATCTTCAGCACATTGTGAATTCACACAGGGTTTAATTCGGCGTTCTGGTGGGAAAAGGAGGAACTCAACCAGAGAACAGTGTGCTTCATTAATCCAGTTAAACCAGACAATGGTCTGAAAGTTAAGGAAAACTCTGGGGGGATTGATTTTCGGTGGGATTGGCAGTACCAGGAACCACTTCACATCAGAGGGAGTCACTGGATTGACTGTTAACATTAAAGATATTGCTTAACGTGTCTTTAAATTACAGTCCATCAGTACTTGGCAGCCATTGGGGAGATTTCAGAATAAAGATGATGTGACATAGTTTCTCTGTTCTCGTTAGTAGTTTGTTTTATGTGCAATATTACAGTATGGGCCCTTGGGAGACTCGGGCAGACAGTTTATGAACAATCAATCTGTTTGCATCAGGGTGTTATGAGTTAAATCTCCTAGTGCTATGTGAGATTTTAGATATTCTGGGGGGTCGTGTGAGTCAAAAAGGTTGAGAATCACTGCTCTGAAATGTCATCGTGGGCTATATTTTAAGATCTCCTTTCGCTTGAACTAAAGGGCTTGTCATGAAAAGCAGCCCCAGACCGTTATTCCTCCTCCACCAAACTTAACCGTCTGCACTATACATCCTGGCATCTGCCAAACCCAGATCGGTCCATCAACCTGTCAGATAGCGAAGTATGATTCATCCTTCCAGAGAACACATTTCTGTTGTTCCACAGCCCAATGACGGTGTGCTTTACGTGACTCAAGCTGACACTTTCCATTGCGCAGTTATCTTATGTTCTTTTGCGGCTGCTCAGCCACGGGGGCACATTTCTTGGAATGATTCTGGTGCTGAAATGGTAGTGAGTGTTGCCACCGAGGACAGATTATTTGTCCACAGTGGCAACGCTCACTACACACACACTTCAGCACTCAGCGGTCCCATTCTGTGGTCCTGTGTGTTGCTGCCACTTCACAGCTGAGCTTTTGTTGCCCTGAGATGTTTCCACTTCACAATCACAGACTTACAGTTGAGCTGGGCAGCTCTTGGAGGGAAGGAATTTGACCAACTGACTTGTAAAAGTGGCATCCTATGACCGAGCCACACTGAAAGTCCCTGCTGAGACCCCATGGCTGAATGCTTGGTTTTACACGACTATTGGCAATGAGTGTGGCTTAAACAGCCAAAATCACCAAATCAAAGAGGCATCCACATGATTTTGGCCATGCACTGTATTTTTCCGTTGATTAAATGCTGTTTAAAAAAATCAATTGCAAATTTCCCCTTGTGGGACTAATAAACGAATATTTCATCTTTTCTAATCTTATCTTTTCTTATTTTATGAGCAGTTGGAGGCTCAGACCTGAATCGATGATGATGCCTGGATCATTGGGTAGGTATGTGATATGTTGTGATGGTGAAGTTGGATGAAAGCTCAGTCTCTCTCTCTCTCATATTACACTTTATCCCCTTTAGTAATGTGCAGACACACACTTAAAATTTATAAATACATACATAGGAAAATAGCACATTGTCAAAGACGCGTGCACAATGAAACGTATACTACCAAGACAAAATGTTGTCTCAGGTCAAAATATACAGCCAAAGGTTAGAATCCAGCATGCTGTACTGATCAGATAGCTTTTTTTTCCTTTTTGTAGCTACTTAAGAGGAAATGAGGTTCTGCCAGAGTTTAAAATGTTTGACCTGTTGTAAAAGTATTTGAAACTCACTCAAGTAGCATGTAACCCTGCTGTGTTAGCCATCAGAAATTATTTGACCCTTATTAAGTAGTATCTGACCAAGTTACAGATGTCTGTGCCCCTCTGTCTTTTTCAGTCAATCAGCTTGATTTCCTCTCAACCCTTCCACCGCCCCCACTCACCACCACCACCCCCGCTCTCACACACACACACACACACACACACACACACACACACACACACACACATACACACACCTCTCTGGAATCAATTTCAATTCTCCAGTTAGGAGCAGACCAGCAGACAGCCTTTCATCTGTTCAACCTCTTTCACTCTTCCTCCACGCTCCCCTCTCTCCTCTATCGATCTCTTCATCACTCTTCACCGCTTCACCCCGTCTGTCTCCCCGGCTGTCTTCTCATTTCTACTGCTGTCTCTTCTTTCCCATTCTCTCATCCTCTCCACTGCTCTCTGCCTTCTCTATATATTTTGCGTGTCTATCTGTGATTCTCCCTCTGTAAATAGTAAATGAACTTGTTCTTACGTAGCACTTTCCTTATCCGTTTCTATTTCTACCTTTCCATCAATCCACCACGTTCCCTTCCTCTTGTCTCCGCCTCTGCCTTCACCCTCTCTTCAGCACTTTCCCTCTCACTCCATCAATAAGAAGCAGCAGGTCATTCAAAGGGGATCATTTTGAAATTTATGGAATGGTATTGGCAAAATGCAGGGATGACCCTATTGCTAGTTCCAATACTGAAGACAGCACATCTTGTTTTGTTGCCTGTGTTGTTGTCTACCCTCCTGTACTACCACTGCCTTGTCTGTTTTGGGCCTATTGTTGTCGACCTTTTTCACTGATGAAGAATGGTGAAATGAATCTGTTGCTGAACCTTGGCCCAAAGATGAAGAAACCTTGAGGTAAGAGAACAATTACACCAACCACTGATCAGTGCTGTAGGTCATTGGTAGGCTTGGCCATCAGAATGAAAATCAGACAGCCCTGGATTAAAATGATCATCCTGTGTTACAGTAAAGGACCAACACCGGATTCATCTGACGACATAGGATAAAAGTAGCTTGATGAAAACAAACATTTCGTGTCTTTTTCAACTGATTGTAATTGGAAAATATGAATTAGTTTTAATAATAATAATTATCCATCCATTGTCAACCGCTTATCCGAAATCGGGTCGCTGGGGAACTGGAGCCCATCTCCGTTCTCATTGGGCAAGAGGCAGGGTACACCATGTATAGGTCAACAGTCTATCACAGGGCAGAGCAGTTAGGGGAACAGTGTCTTGCTCAAGGACACCTCAACACGCTTTTCTGCAGGACCGGGCATCGAACCCGCAACCTTACGATTGCCAGGCGACCGCTCTACCCACTGACCCATACCACCCTTATAATAGTAATAATAATAATAATAATTTTAATAATTATTATTATTATTAGTAGTAGTAGTAGAAGTAGTACTTTTGCTCCGGTGTTTGCAAACTACTGTCTGTCTATGTGCGGGGGCCACAGCTCAGTGGTAGGGCGCACCCTTCGGGAACTTGCAAGCCAGAGGCTACAGGTTCAAACCCACCACAGGGAGTCAGGAAGGGCATCCGGCCTTAATCCCCGAAGCTCCATTTTAGTCTGTGTCTACCCCTTCAATGTGGGGACTAATCTTGACACATAAAACGGACCTATCACCGTCCGTCTGTGTGTTTGTCCCTCCCTTTGGAGGTGTACAATCAAACAAGCAGTAACAGAAAAAGCTCAAACAAGTCTAAAGTTTAGGGGGTCAGGAAGATCAGAGATGTCAGAGATGATAAGGCTCCTTTAATGAAAACAGACTTCATGACTGAACTTCAGAAAAGGTGACAAGGTGCCTGATTGTGGAAAGAAATGTTAATAGTAAAGATATATCAGTGTTGCCAGCTGTTAGAAGTCGGCCCACAAAATGAATAACCACTGACCAACCACTGATCAACCAGGGTTTGTCTTTTGAAAATAAGGTTAGAGACAAGAGAGCGAGAGGTGGACTGTATGCATTTTTGAGAGAGAGATTCAAAAAAACAGTTTTTAGGTATAGAATTTGCTACAATGTGAGAAAGTTTAGGTTTAATCACTGTAATGACTTTTTGATGAGGCAGGTGTGTGTCTGGGTGTGTGTGTGTGTGTCTGGGTGTGTGTGTGTGTGTACTGAGACCAAAACCAACAGATACACTCTCAAATACTATCAGACAAGCATGAAATAATATCTTATGGCAACTTCATTTCCGGCATAAAATAAGGGCCTGCCCCTCTATCCACTTGAGCCACATTAGCATAATCGATTGGTAGAATGATGAAGTGACCTTGAAAGACAGCACCAAACTAAACACACAGCCTCCATGTGTAAACACACGGGGCCTGAACCAACATGCTTCAATGATGGATAAAAAGTCGGTCCAACATAAGGAAAATACTGCACTGCAGTGCTAAAAGATCATGTTTGAGGAAAGTTGCGATGATCTGTGTAGTGAATCAATAATAAAATACACACATCCCAGCATATGATCATTAAATGTTCAGATATATGTATATACAGCTATGAAAATCAGGCTGAATAAAATCACTCTTGAGTGTTGCTGGGGGACCCTTGGAGTCTTCTAAAGCCAACTAATAGCACCTTGACCTCCCTTCTGAACACTCTGCTAATCCGGTATATCCAGGAAACCGGAATGAAAGATTGTGCAAACACTAATGACTGAATGACTCAAAGGTGCTTAAACTAGCAGGTGGCTTGAATGATTCAAAAGACCAGGCCAAAATAAAACTAGAAACAGTATTCATAATTATTTATTACTATTTCTCAACTCTTTACCCTTTCAGTTATGGGACTTGTTCTTATATAGGGCTTTTCTAGTCTAACGGCCACTCAAAGAGCTTTACATTGAATGCCTCACATTTACCGAGCTACGCGGCAGGGTATGAACCCACAACACCCGAGTCCCAGGCGTGTGCTCTACCCACTCAGCCACCACCGCTCACCGCGGTCAGAAAACGGAGAAATAACCAAGCCAGAGCAGGCTGTCTGAATCTTTAGTGGAATGTTTGAGGAGATTCTTAATATGCTCTGATGCAACTTTCAGAAAATGAAATAGCTTTTAACAAAAAGTAAAGAAGAGGAAATTGTGATTCAAATGCGTGAACAAGGTCAATATCCATACACACCTTTATCCTATGGTCTCCACTTTATAAGCTTTTCATTGATTTAGATGGTCAGATGGTAACACAGTTACCATCTCGCCCAGAGGCACCGGGTATGAATCCACTGCAGGGTATCAGAAAGGGCATCTAGCCTTAATCCTCCACACTCTATCTAAGTCCATGTCCAACCCAACAACGTGGGGATTAATGGTGACACGTAAAAACGGGCCTTTGGTCAGACGTTTGCACAGTGACAGATATGAACACAGAGATGTTATTCTTGCGCACACTAAATTAGGGTTATTATCAAATTGCTGACTGGTGTTCAAACTAAACTTAATTTTGTTCATGTGTCACGAATCCATTTTATGATTGCAATGCATTCTGATGAGAGCCGTGTCCTGGTTGTTACCCCCACCAGGCGGTAGAGGTAGGTAGGATTCTGCAACACGGATACTGAGTGCGGGTGGAGATCAATAAGGATGAGGAGGGGGAGAGGCTAGCAGGGGTGCGGTCGGTTGTGAGTTGTGGCCAGAAAAGGTGAGGGGTGTGAACGAGTGCTGATCAAACCTGCAGTAAAACCCATTTAGATCGTCAGCCAGTTGATGGTTCCCTGCAGTGTGTGTGGGGGGTCTCCTGTTGTTTGTAATATCTTTCATAGCTTTCCAGACTGATGCTGGGTGGTTGGCAGAAAATCTGTTTTACAACTTTTCAGAGTAGCACCTTTTAGCCACACTGATCTCCTTCATGCATGTACTTCTGGCTTGGTTGTACCAGATCCTAGCTCAAGGCCTCAAGCTTTCCTCTTTGGCCTGATGAAGCTACCTGAGTTTTGCTGTGAACCAGGGCTTATTGTTGTTATAGACGCAGAAAGTTTTGTCGGGTACACACATGTCCTCACAAAAGCTAATGTAAGATGTCAATGTGAGTAAGTTCGACCAAGTCTGTAGATGTAGCCTTAAAAACACTCAGTGCAGTCAAGGCAGGCTTGGAGCTCCAGCTTTAGCTTATTGCAGCCATACTCCACCTCATGACCCAACAGCTACCATAGGGGATCCCAATCTTATACAGAAATGATGGCAGGCTCTTCAAACTTAATAGGTTCAAGGCTGAGAGCAAAGCCTGCCAACACCACCATCATGGAGCTTCATTATGCAAATGACAACACCATCACAGCTCACACCTCACCTAAGACCTTCTGGATGCTTTTTCCAGGGCACACAGAGCCCTGGGTCTGGGATTAAACATCGAGAAGACCCAGTTCTTTTACTAATCGCCATCCAACCAGCCACCTATCCAGCTCACCATAAAAGTCGACAGCAAAGTCCTTGAAAACGTTGATCACTTCCCCTATGTCAGCAGCCTTTCTCTCCCCTCCTGTGTGTGATATTTTGGTTTCTGATATCATGTGACAGTTTTTTTTCCTGATAAGATATGGAGTGTTTACTGTTGCCTACAGATGTATTGTGCTGCAGTTTAACACAATGTACCAAAAAGAAATTCCACCAGCCTTCGTCATGTGGCTGATGAACAATCTAAACAAAAGCTAACGTGGACTCTGAGGTCAACCATCTCCTGAGTTGTGCCAGTGGCATTTACACCAGACTCGGGAAAAGAGTCTTTGAAGACTGAGGCCCAAATAAAACTGGTCCATAGAGCTGCTGTTAACCTCTGTCTTTATTTTCCCAGGATGAGGTCAGACCAAGATGGTTGCACAGCAAATCTTTTCTAGGAAATGACACGTTCATATTTGTCACATTCGTCAGCCCAGGAGGCTGCACATCCACAGACTGATGGGCAGAATGGATTCATACAGTCCCAGGAATGCTTCAGGATCATCCGATGACGGCCATCTTTTGGGGCTTCTGAGACATCCCATGGACAGTTGGGTGAGTGGCTCTGTCCAGCAGCAGTTGGATTGCCTCTAGGTTGGTCTTATGTACCTTGACAATCCCTTACTCTGCATGTCCTACATCTTTTGAAGTCAATGAAAACTGTTGGAGCCGACCCAAATGGGGCTTGCTCTGCTCAGGCTCCACCAGGGTATGCGGCTGTTGCTAATTCAGGGGGCGGCATAGCTCAGTGGGTAGAGCGGTCGTCTGGCAATCGGAAGGTTGCAGGATCGATCCCCAGTCCTGCATACAGCATGTCGAGGTGTCCTTGAGCAAGACACTTAACCCCTAACTGCTCCCCGAGCGCCATATGTTGGCAGCTCACTGCTCCTATACAATAGGTTGGGTCAAAAATGCAGAGAAATCCAAATTTCCCCTTGCGGGACTGATAAGGGAATCCTTTCCTTTCTTTCTTTCTTTCTTTCCCCGAGCGCCATATGTTGGCAGCTCACTGCTCCTATACAATAGGTTGGGTCAAAAATGCAGAGAAATCCAAACTTCCCCTTGCGGGACTGATAAGGGAATCATTATTATTATTAATTCATCCTCGCCGACCACTTTAATGAGGTTCTGTTTTTGTTTTTTAGGGAATCGCTATTGTACAT
>OMLC01046680.1:12632-23399 GCA_900302585.1 Regalecus glesne | reverse complement strand
TCACTGATACTCACATGATGGCTTAGGTGTGTTTTCATCTACAGCCTTCATAGGAATTAATGCTCATGTCCTTTCTTCAAAATATCATAAGTGTACCTTGTTATCATCCCGGGGTGTGGAGGGAGGAACGGGGGATGAAGTTTTGAGCTCAATTCAACCTCTAAGGAATATTAATGAGCAGCTCAGGTTTGATGGTTTGGAGACAAAGCCAGAGAGACCAGACTGAGATGGTCTGGACATGTGTGGAGGAGAGATACTGGGTATACTGGGAGAAGGATGGTGAATATGGAGCTGCCAGGCCAGAGGAGAAGAGGAAGACCAAAGAGGAGGTTTATGATGTGGTGAGGGAGGACATGCAGGTGTCTGGTGTGACAGAGGAAGATGTAGAGGACAGGAAGAGATGGAGATGATGTGGTGACCCCTGATGGGAGCAGCCAAAGGTAGTTGTGGTAGTAGTAGTTATATGTAGTTATAGTTTTAGGCTTTGAGAAAAGGTTCCACTGGGCCTTCTTAGTGAAGAAGCTGCTGATATGAGGAAAGGTTCCGCTGGGCCTTCTTAGTGAAGGAGCTGCTGATATCAACCCACCTGAGACCATCAGACAGTGACACCACCATCCTCACACAGAAATGCACGGTTGGCTCCATTAACGCATGTGAAGGTTGAGTGTGTTAGAGGCCCACTAGCTAACCAAGCCGTGGATCTTCTATCAAGAAGACAAATCATCTCTCACACTTACTGGACTAACTACACTTGTGCCATCAACATACTTTAAAATAAGGTTCTGACAACCAACTGCAGAGCAATAATGTTTGCAAGGAGAACACAATAAAGCAAGTTAGATACAATACAGTTGTGTTGCTTATGACAGGTACCGGGATTGTAACTCACCCACCCTCCTTCACCCCCACCCTAGCTCTCACCCTGCTTCATCTCTCTCTCTCTCTCTCCCTTTCTCTTTCTCACACACACAAACACAGATTGCAATGCATTTTTTGCATTTGAAATGTGCTATGTGAGGATAGTTAGACAGATAGATCGATTTTTTTTAAATCTGTTAATCAGAATTATACTCATTATACCATTCCATGTATTGTACTTCCAGGTGTTCTAATAGGTGTGTTCTCTCTCATGCAGTTCACTGTGTAAAAATCTTCAATATCCGTCCTTACCGACACATGGGTCCAGTGTCCCAGGGAGAAGCCTTGGGCTATCTGTTGCCCCTTCAGGAGACCTTTTCTGGCATCACCTCGCACATGGAGGTGCAAATGTGTGACGGCTCTGACCCTTCAACTTTCCTATGAACTATGACCTGTGACACTGCATGTAAGCTAGCATCATCCTCTCCAGCCTTACTTAGCATGATCTCTCCAACCATCCGCTATTGTTACGAGACACCAAATCACTTTTTATTTTACTGGTGTGACATTTCAAACATTATGTCTTCTATAAACCTTAACATTTCCTGTTAGATACAACCTTTCCTCTTTTTCATCTGAGTCCTTGAATTTTAAGGAGACGTCCCTTACTCTTGGTCTTCCTGATCACCTATAACACAACCCCTTCAAGCTTCATATTCATTGTGACGTACAATATGTAAAACTTTTAAATTCCAACTCCAGCTATTCACACTCAAGCTACTAGCCTGAAACCTTTTTTACTTGACAGCCCTTTGTAACACTCAGTTCCACGATTATGATTTATAGGAGCTCTTAAGGCTCACCTTTTATGTATTCTACTATAAAAGCGCCCATTACTGCTGTTACTTTTTTCAGGTAATAGCTTATCGCGGGGCCTTTAAACACCATTTAGGCACCAGTCATTAGGGATGCAAGCAGCGAAGCTGCCGGAACCCTGTTTTATCTGTTAGGATTCCTTTTCTTCTTCCTATTTTCTAAATGTATATGGCTGTCAGAAACAGTACCAGTCAGAGTTTTCAAACTTAGATATGAGGGAAGTTTGGTTCGGAAATCTCTCACACAACGCAGACAAAAAAAGAAAGATTATACTAATTGGATGGATGGTGGCGCAATAACTTAAGACTGAGCTTTGACCTTTTGTTTATATATTTTTAACTGTTTCAGATGCTTTTTCCCCCTGGATTCTGTGGGTACATATGAATACAGAGGACAACCATTTAAGCCTGCCATTTTGAATTTTGGCCAATTTTTTTTCACCACTCCCTCAATTGGCACCACATTTGGCAGCGGGCATCCTTGTACCATGCCAGGAAAAGTCCTATTTTAATTTACTTGATATTTCATACAGCTTTGATTATACAGTCCAATCATGTTTCATGGAAATAGCTAATTTTCCCAAATTTTCAATAACTAATGAACATGTTGCTATATCAACCTGAAAATTGAGACACATGTTCAGGAGTTTTCACTAAACATTAAAACAGATTGCTCTGTGTGCTTTTAGCCTGCTGATTGCAACTATACTCATAGTTGAAATTCACATCACATTAAAACCCTGAAATTTCATATGATCCAATTCATTTTATTATTATTTCTTATTAACTCTTTTTAGTTTTTCATTTCTATTGGGTTACTACTGTTATCTTTTTAAAAGCACAAATACAGTTGCTATGTTTGTTTTTTGTTTTGTTTTTGCATTATCATTATTACAATTTAGCCTTACCCACAGTTGTGGCTCACAGATCTTTTAGGATTCACAATATAAACAAATCAGTTCACTTCATTATTACTTTTTATTCATGTTATTTTATTGCTGCCCATGAAACATTTATTTTACTAATGCAAGCTGAGACTTTGCTGTCAAATCTAGCTGGAAGAGTAGACCTGACACACATATGTTGATGCACATGATGCTAAAAAGATCACGTTTAATTTCTAAAGAATCGGTTATGTTGTTGAAAATACCCCAAACATGTATCAATACTTTTACTCCTGCAGTATTTGAATTTTAAGTGAGACATTTGTGATTTCCTTTATCTAGACCATATTTCTTTATATCTCAATTAAATAGATATTTTTCTTCAGTATACCTTCATTATGCTTGTTTTTTTTATCTCACTCTCATAGATTATAATGGTCTCAATTGAATAAAACACAGCTAAATCAAAGTAACCTGAAGTGAGCCGTTTAGTTCACGGGGTAATTCCCGCATACAGAGTTGATTTGCAGGAAATATTGATGTAATGAGCATAGAACACCACAAGATAGAGCTCCTTATCCACCTTTCCATTCATTATCTAGACCTGCTTGATCTAATTAAAGGACATGGGGGTTGGAGTCTGTCCCAGAAAGCATTGGGTGGAAAGTAAGAAGATACCTTATCACAGGGCCCACACACCATTCCCTGCTACAGGTAATTTAAGGACTTCAAATCTCCTTACATGCATGTGTTTGTGACTGGGAAGAAAGTGGAACAAATCCACGCAGAGAGAACATTCAGAATCCACGCAGATGGGCTGGTGTTGAATCCTTGCCTTGCTCAAAGCCTTCTTGCCTTGAGCAGACACTGTGAACTGCTTGCTACCAGCTATCATAAAATGAGTCATAAACTTTATCATTTAAATAATTTTCTACGTGCTTCTTTTATGAATTCTAAACTGTTTATGAAATGAGACCCAGTTTCACTTTAGTGAACAATGTGAGGAAAGGGCCTAACGCTAACCTAGAGTCTGACCTGACGTAGGTACCATCTGGCCCAGGGGCAATGTACATAGTGAATTAAAGCAGAAGCCCCTCTCATTAATTAAATCCATCAATGAGAATTAGAGTGCTGTTTTTAATGAAATCACGTTGCCAAGCACGACATGATTTAACCACCTACCTAGCCAGTCCATTAATTTGATAGCTGGCTTTTGCATATTTGATTTACAAAAATGTCAGAAAGCAACCATCCAGTTGTATTTGGGTAGGGATTTCTCATGTAAGCACAAACGTGCCTAACTGACGACTCCGGGAGATGAATCACAGCAATAGACGTCAACACTCGCCATGTGAGGCGCCTACCTGACGTCAGAGCCATTACGCGATGATCTGACGACTTTCCACTAAAACGCTAAAATTGTGCAATGGTGGCAACCGCAAAACCTCCATCTCTGTATAAAATCTATCCGACACTCGGAGATGGATACCTTATTCGCCTGCGTTCTTTATATTAAATTATTTGCAACTGTCTTCAGTTTAAACCAATGATCATCTTTCTATCTCGGGTTTCCTCGTACCGGACAACTGAGAAGCTAAATGACACAAATGAGGGGCGGGGTTGTAACTCACTCTGTTTAGGCCACGCCCACTCCATAGATGAAAACATTGGCAGAACTTTACCATTAATAAACATAGAGTCAACCTCAACTATTTACAGTGTTCCTTCCTGTGCGGCTCGTATTCCCTGAAAGCATCCAATTAGCTTTGTCTGTGTGTGTTTGTGTGTGTGTGTCACTGTGCGTCGTTTTATGAGACATGAGTCGTCTCCGGTTGTTCAAGAGGGAGTAGGTGAGCTGGGATAGGCTGGGAATTTGGTTGGAGCCGTGCGGGAGAAGGCACATAGGGAAAAGAGGAACCAACCTACTAACTCTATAATTCCTGGCCGACTGGATGTGGGACAGGAAATCTGACGTTGGCTGTTGACGGGTGGAAAAAAAAATCGCAATTGTTGCATTCGTGAGTCGCCGTTCTGATCTGCCCGAATGACAAAATCCCAGCGTGCTAACTTTCTCAGTCGGGTTTGATCGCTTGTTAAAACCCATCTGGACATCCGTGTTTTTGTCTCAGTATTTATTTTGTGTTTTTTGTTGTTTTTTTGAAGAGACGGAGACGCACAGAAGAGGACATCATGCCACGGCGGACCGTGCACGAAGTGACCGTGCAAGATGTCCAAAAGCGGAGGAATCCCAACAAACACTATGTAAGTCAACAAGTCTGCTATTGGTTTTATTGTTAAATGGTGCCGGGGGTCTGGGTTAGCCGACCCTCATGGGAACTTATCTCTTTATCTCTCCCTGGACGGACTGCCGTGTAAAGTGAAAACAAAGGGAGTATCAAGTTACATTTTACAGAAAAACAACCGAAAGCCATGTCCAGGCCCGGTTCAGAATACGCGTTTTGATTGTTGGGGGAGGTTTTTTTTTAATTCATTGCCACGCTGTGTGGATTTATGACCTTTATTATTTGGCCTGTTTCTGAGAAAACATCTGGAAAAGCCGATTACACAGATTTAAAGGACAGTAAGACTGAATCCGTCAACTTTCCACTACCCTACATGTGTCTTTAATGGGCTTATCAGCCAACTGGCACGTAAAGTTAAGTGACAGGGAAAGAGGAAGAGTCTCGAAGGCGTCCAGTTCTCAATGGAATCAGCCGCATGGGTTAAACGTTCTTTCCCCTTGAGGGTGTCTGAGGTCATTTTTTCTCTCCCTCTGAGCATTTAAAGGAGCTATTGAGTTGAAGGGACCAAATCCATCTGTTGTCTGCGTCGAGTTTGGCATCAAAAAGACAAGACTGCAACTTTAGATGATTCAGCATCACGTAGTAGCTCCAGACAGGGGATATTAGCGTTGTTTTCGTCGTTACGGTTTTGCTAGTTGAGTGAACCTCGCATACAACGGGCCTAATCTAAATACAGCCAAATCGAGATGATGTGTAAAGTGGTAGTCAGTCTTGCCCGTCTGACAAGTGAGGACAAATAAAGAACAATTTCTCCTCATTCATTGGCCCAACAAGTGTATGCCAGCCGTCTACCAATATAAACGATGTGATTAAGTATTAACCGTGTCAATGATTTAGACTTCAAGCCATGCTATTACTCCATATTCAGACCAAGCCTATGACTAACATGTCAGTGGTTACTGCTAACATAATGGAAGTCCAACTAGGTTGTCATGAACCTACCTACTGGACTATCTCACAGCTAGGTAGCAATGCTAAACAACCTAAGCTAGTCAGGAGTGTGTGTGTGTGTGTGTGTGTGTTTTGTGTCGGTGATGTTATTAAGTGGCCACTTTTCAAAGTGACACTTCATTGAGTTAAGGCCAGGACATGGCTGTTCCTAGGCACATGTTGCATCTCAGCAAAGAGGTGTTTGGAGAATTGTTGCTCACAAAGCCTCGTAGTGTTGAAGATTTGCAACCTTACAAAATTCCAACAGTAAGTCAGTCTTGTCCACCTGGCCACATTCATAACCACATGCTGTTAGTTAGTAGATAGCGTTCCTTGCTCAACTAAACTGTAGTAGCTGGGGCAAAGGAGATGAGTCAATATGCATACAGATATGACACCGAGTGAAAACTAAAGCCACAGACTCTCCCAATAAATTTTGTGTCCAAATAAACTCATTAAACACTCTGTGATAAAGTGACAGGGAACTAAGGATTTTGATTATCTTTTTTTTAAACACTTTCCATTTCTAGAAATCTTTATTGGTTATTTTATGTAATTTGGCATCCTCGACTTCAACACTTCCCTCTTGGTCAGTGTTTTCAAACCCAGTGCTCAAGTATCTCAATGACCACGGTTACATGGACACCATACTCTGGTTACTCTCAATGTTCTGCTTGTTGCGATACGCCGAAAAAGAGGTTTATATGCACTGTAGCAACGGGAACTGTACATTTTCATGTTAGCTTAGCATATTCCAGTGAAACCTAATATGCCCTGAAATAGTTGTTACAAAGGAAGAATATTCCCCGAATCTGGCTCAGCACGTGTTTTCATGACTCCATGGAGTCAGGATATTGACAATATTCCACTTCGAACAGGAGTATGGCGTACATGTAACCGTGGTCAATGAGGTTCTTGTAACCCTAACATTCCTTGTAACCCTGAATAAGTAAGTAGTTACTCAACCAATCATATTATTGCACTTTATCATATCAGGTGTGACAAATCGGACACAACTAAGTGCTGATTGGTTAAGTCGGCACAAGAAGGGTTACCCCCTCTGGTTACAAAGAGAATTTGCAGAGCAGTGTTACTTAAGGACTGGGGTTGAGAAACATGGCAGACGTGGGCATAATCCTTTATGTAGGCAGGAGGCAAGCGCCTATGCCAGTGCACGTCAATGCCAGTGCATTGCACATGCTCGTAAATGTAGCCTTAGGCTACAATATTTCAAGAAGGCTCAACAGTGCATCTCGGTGTACACACAGCCACACACAATTTCCTGAATGTTCTCTGATGAACTTAGAAGTTGATCTCCGAGAACATCGCGCACCTCCAAGTCAGTTGACGCAGGTTCGATCCCACTGCAAGGTGTCTGGAAAGGGTAAATGTTAGAGTTAAGTCTTAGATTTGTTTTGTGTACTTACCTGTAGACAAAGTCATTTGTTAAAAGGAAGCACGTATTTCACACAATTTTCTGGAATCAAAGATACTTCTGATCTCTGTTTGATGAGCATTTTATATATACTAAATAAATGAATAAATAAATGATTCCCTTATCAGTCCCACAAGGGGAAAGTTGGATTTCTCTGCATTTTTGACCCAACCTATTGTATAGGAGCAGTGAGCTGCCAACATATGGCGCTCGGGGAGCAGTTAGTACTATGGCATGTTGATGAGGAATTTACAGTATTAGTCCCATGAGCGAAAATGATTCCACCGATTCCTTATATGAAATATTCATTAACTGGAAAATAGCATACAGAAAGTAGCTCAGGTTTAAAGTGGTGTAGGTTAGTTCAGCCAGACTCAGTGAATGGGGCTACAGGGACTTTCTACATGGTATTCACACATGTGCTGAATACTTTTAATAGTGGTAGCATTAAACTAAATGACATGTAGAACCACAACACCATCATTTAAATCGTAAATGGACTTATTCTTACAAAGCACTTTCTAGTCTAGCGACCATTCAAAGCACTTTATAATGTGCGCCTTGCATTTACTGAGTTGGATGTTCTTTTCCTCGCACCCACAGTAGGATTGAACCTGCTGTGCCCAAATTGGGGGTGCACTCTTACTGCTGAGCCACCGTGGTACAGTGCCACGTAGGTTTGAGTTTTACTTTTCCGTATGGCCATATTAATGAGATGGCTGACCATATTTCAGTGATGACACACCAAATCATTTAATGGAATCCATTTAATACCAAATTTCATTTCATGCCCGTTAGTAGTTAATGAGAGGCCCGTTTTACATGTCACAATTAGTCCCCACATTGTGGGGGTGGTCACGGACTTGGATGAAGCTTGTGGGGATGAAGGTCAGCTACCCTTCCTGATGCTCTGTGGTGGGTTTGAACCTGCTGCCTTTGGCTCATCAGTTCCTGAAGCAAGCACTCTAACCAGTGAACTCCCAAGGCCCCCACTTAGTAGTTAATGTGTTACAATATAAACATATACTGTACTGAATGGGGCATTGTTGCTTGCAGGTACAAGGCAGGGCATTACAAAACCAGCACATATTTTATCATGGGGATGTTCATTTTTTATCCAACCAGTTTTCAATGGTAAATAAATTAACGTGTAGAGATTAAGCTATGCATAGTGTATATTGGGAGTATGAGGGGGTGGTTGCAGATGTAAGCAGTAATGCACACATGAAATATGATATGATTAGTGATAATGATGGGATTAGATCATTCTCATATCACCATTTCCTCTAGCACATTTCTGCCAATTAACTTGTATAGAAATGGGTATTTTATTTCATCTGCTATCAGACTGCTGGCAGACTTGAGTGCAAATTTACCAGTGGTAGATGACATATAGGAAGGAAGGCTCAGACTCTGCCGGTTATGCAAAGCTGTGGGAGACAAAAAGGTCAAGAAGAAAAAGGCCATTTCACACTTTTTTTCTACAACCGGGGAAACAATAGAGCTCTTTCTCACTCTTGGCAAACAGCAAATAGTGGGAGGTGAACCGTGTGTTAATTATTCCTGCAAAAATCAATGTTTTTTCCTCCATAAAGTCATTCTGCATCCACAAGTATTACATCATTTGGTCATGATGGCCAAATGAAGGGTCACTGCCAAAAACCCAGCAGGCATCAGTGTTGGTTTATGTTGTGGGAAAGTGTACACTTATTTAGTACATGCATACGATTGTTTGTGTGCGTGCATGACAGTGAATATGTGTGTCTGCTTCAAGACAACCATCAGGCTAGTGAACTCACAAACCTTTACTGTGTGAGTGTCTGCGGTGGAGGATGCAGAGTTCTAGAGGTCCTGTGTCTCCTCCAGCTGCCCCAGTATTTACTGGTCTGGTCAGCATTGTGCAGTATCAGGCCTCTGGCACACCCTCTGCACAAGTGGGGATCTAATTTAAAACTAAAAATGCAGGTTTGTTTTGGAACACACTCATATAAGTGAGTGGAACTAATCAAGGAGTAGCTTCTCTCATTGTTGTGAAAGCAGCATAGAATTTACCTCTGAGAATCAAGAATCCCTTTAAATAAGTGGTGTTTCACTGTTGAGAAGATCCCTGTTTTGTGACTTGAGGAGTTTTTTGTGACAGGGATGTATTGCAACCTTAAAAGACAGTTTCCTTACTTCATGATATAGAATGTGATACATTTAAGATGATGTTTTTTTTTCTCCTTATGAAATGAGTACATAGTCTTTTTGCTGTAGCACTCTTTATATAGTATGTTCAGCCTCCTGGTTAGCTTACAGTGCTCCTGTACATGAACGGTCAATGGCTATATCTGACTCCAGTAAGAGAGAGAGAGAGAGAGGCCAGAGAAGGTCTGGGATTAGGGCCAACAGAAGCACTCATCCAGGCAAGGCCAGCCACCAGGGAGTTTCCTATCACCTCCCTGCCTCTTTTCTTCTCCTCCTCTTGGAGAGAACAAAAAGCTCTTAGGTCGACTTGAAAGCTGCCCAACAAACTGGGAGGATTAGGTTGGATAGTAGAGTTAAGATGGTGCCCTGGAAAATAATCAGGTCATCTTATACAGACAAAATATTAACTCAACTTTGTTTTTGCATCTATTCTTCAGTTCCTGTCAAACTGCAGGTTGGGTAGCAGGAATCTTCAGAATAATGTAGACTGTTAGGGGAGGTGTGTGATATGTTGATCATGACGGAGAAAAATAACCCATGCACTCTGTTGTGTGTGAGATGCTTCTCGTTTTCATGACCAGTTAATATTTGGTGTCTGCTAGTGTGCAGTGCATATTAGTTAGTATATAAGCAATATGGTATAACATATGGGCATAGGTTGCTGATCACTCAACCGTAGCAAATCTCTCTATGATGTTGGCATGCCTGTTAGTCCTGTTGTGCATACATGCTTGGCGCCAATATGCTGTTGTTCAATCTATTTCTTCTTTTTTTGTCTCATCGTTGCTCTCTTTTTTCCTCTTTTTGTGTAAGTCTGTAAGTGCTCAAAGCTGCTGTTTACTGGACTCAGATTCTTCTCATGCATAGGCACATTTAGCAACAAAGCTGATACTTGAGCTTTAAACGCTCCAGGTTCATTCATTGTGCTGGATTTGCAGTCTGAAGCCTGCTTAAATGCTTGGTATGGTACACGAAGTATAAGATATGGTATTTTAACTGACCTGAGTGCTATAAGTGAAGCAAAGCTTAAGTCTCCACTGGAACGGGGCGGCATAGCTCAGGAGGTACAGTGGTCTGGAAATGGGTGTTTTGATTACTGGTTCCTTCAGAAAGCATGTTGAAGTGTCCCTGAGCAAGACACTTAGCCCCCTAACTGCTTGGGACAACAGATGAAAATGAGCCTGGTGGCTAAATCTGCTATATTCACATTTTAAATGTTCATTAATATAAACTGTCCCTATAAAAGGATATATTATTATTATTGTTATTATTAATAATACTAATAATAGCGCTAA
>OMLC01046679.1:0-20624 GCA_900302585.1 Regalecus glesne | reverse complement strand
GTGCATGTATGAATCTCTTTTTTCATATTCCTTGATAAACATCAGTGGGTATGACTGGATTGATTGAAAATTACAACAGCAGAGGCTATCTGATAGACAATAGTGAAGAGAAAAATAAACTATTTCTCACATTTAATCAGTCAGGGTTTTCTCAACCTGTTTACCCTCAATAGTGTGTGAGCTCCACAAAGGGTTTTACCCATGTTTTTACTCTCTTACATCCATTCTTGCTTATTTACCTCAAAAAGGCTCATATTCTAGAGATTGGACTTTGGTATGGATGGAGTACAAGTAAATGCTATTTATGTGCTAGTAAAATGTGTGTCATTTGCCATTTCAGCAGTCCTGGCTCCACATTTAGGCAGTTACAAAAACTACATAGTTAAACAGGCAGGTAATTGTGCTTACAAAATATGAGCTACACTGAATACCAGGGGAGAGACAATATGAATGTTTTGGTTTCACATGCGACCAAAAACTTATCAAGTGTGATTAGCCGTTGTCATTGGTTGTACCAATGCACCTGAAATTTGGCAGCTCTGCGTGTCTTTGTGTGAGTATGTGTAGTATCATTTAACACCACCCCCTCAAATATTCTGCCAAGACATCCTAATCGGTCTAATCGTCTCTGACCCTGATAGTCTACTCTGACCATCTCAATCCTCATGCCTCTTCTTAACCAACTTAACCAACCAAGGCAACTACTACTAGCCAATCAGAAGCAGAATAAGCCAGGTATTCTTGGAATGCAGGTGGGCAATTAAGGCATGTATTAGTATGTGAGATCACACCTTCTACACTTCCTTGGGCTACATCCCAACTCTAAAACATGCTGGTAATTTAATATGAGGAGAAGTATTTGAACACACTGCTGGATTTGTCCTGAAAAAGGTGTCACTAGCTGATAGCTGTCTTTGTATTTTCTGCTTCTACAGAAGTGTAGACAGACGTAAAGAATGGTATTACAACCTTGCAGCTGTGTGAAGAACAGTTACACTGTGCTGGTATCTGCTGTGGGGGACTGTATACGTTGATGATGTTGGCTTTTAATATGTCTGCTTTAATTAATGTCTGCTGTCTGCTTTAATTTAAGATGCTGAACAAGTCATCTTCATATTATTCTATGATTTACTTCAGTTGCCAGATCTACTCAAACCACCAGAGTATCCAAGCATCCATTGTCAACCTCTTATCCAAAGTCAGGTCATGGGAGAACCGGAGCCTGTCTTGGTGCTCAATGGGTGAAAGGCGGGGGGATACACCCCTGACAAGTTGCCAGTCACAGGGCAGAGCACTTAGGGGAACAGTGGCTTGCTCAAGGACACTTTGACATCCTTTTCTGCAAGTGCCAAGATCAAACCTAGAGCCTTCAAATTGCCCATGACCGCCTTACCCACTGAGCTATGTTGTCCCCAGAGTATCTTTGTAGGAAATACTCCTTGAGGTGGTCCTGCAGCAGAGCAATGGAGCTCTCATGACCTTAGCCCTGGTGTGCTTGCACTTCAGAAATGGTCGACACTCAGCATTTCAAGAGACAAGCAAATTTTATTCGGCATAATAGTAAGGAGGGACGGCGTGGCTCAGTGGGTAGAGCGGTCGCCTGGCGATCGGAAGGTTGCAGGTTCGATCCCCGGTCCTGCAGAGAAGCGTGTCGAGGTGTCCTTGAGCAAGACACTGTTCCCCTAATGCTCTGCCCTGTGATGGACTGGCGACCTATACAGGGCGTACCCCGCCTCTCGCCCAATGAGAACAGAGATAGGCTCCAGGTCCCCCGTGACCCGATTTCGGATAAGCGGTTGACAATGGATGGATGGATAATAGTAAGGAGAAAAAGTAATGTCTCTGATTGTGGCACAGCCTTTAGGGTATGCTGTTTACATAAGGAAGCATAGTGCTTAGTTTTCAATGCTCACCATTTTTATATGCAGGTGTCTATGCAGATTAATTTCTCAGCAGCCTACACAAGCATCTCTCTTTGAGACCTGTTTGCAGTACAGAGGTATACAGAAATTCCACATTGGGTACAGATACAATACTGGAAAATGCACATACATGCACACTGTATGTTTTGTATTATGCATGATGTAGTGAAGACTTGTAGCATCTGCAGAAAATAAATGCTAATATTGCATGATAGCAAATCCAGAGTATATTCCCCCACAGACCAAATTGGAGGACATAAGAAGAAAGCTGAGAATTCTTGTATTGGTTTCTGCAATGCATTTTGCAAATTATGTGCATAATAATATTGTATGATGCAAATAATAATTAACAAACATGAACCAAAAAAATGCCTCATATGTTGACATGGTCATTGTTTAATAGGGTACAAGCACTCCATATCCCAGTATGATACATGGTTATATTGCAATCACTACACTCTGGGCTCAAGTATGAGCTCTGCTCTTCTAAATCATAATGCAGAGATGAGGTATGCTTTCTAGAACAAGCCTCTTAATCAATACTATTCACTGTAGAGTTTATTGAGAAAAGCCCGACACCAAAAACTTATCAGGCTTGGCTATTACATTTCCCTCATGTGTCACCAACTAAATTGTTATGGTAAACGGACTGCATTTATATAGCGCTTATCTTGTTTACTGACCACAAATAGCCCTTTAGAATGTATGCCCTCAACATTTACACGCACATTATTGGACTGACTGAGTGCGAGTTTATCCAATCACAGTCAGAGGGGTCAACATTTTCTCCAGGGCGTAAAGGAAACCCGGTACAGCATAGGTGTGTCCTTCAGTGAACAGAAGCTTTACAATAAATACAGTAACTTCATTGTGTAGCATAATGTGTTCAGCCTTCAGATTATGATTAATCAAATCCATTACACCAGGTCATAAGGAACGTACCACACACGCACGCATGCACGCACGCTGTAAAAGAGCCTGCTCGCCAAATAATTTCATGAGTGTACTTATACAACTAGAGTGGCACTAAACATCTTCAATGTAAGAATGGG
Organism: Regalecus glesne; assembly: GCA_900302585.1. Classification (NCBI taxonomy): domain Eukaryota; kingdom Metazoa; phylum Chordata; class Actinopteri; order Lampriformes; family Regalecidae; genus Regalecus; species Regalecus glesne. Next base: position 17,650 of record OMLC01046679.1, on the reverse strand, counting down.
GTAGATAGCCTCTATGTGTCACCATATCACATCAGTACCAGTGGCCCCATTCATATAAATGGGAACCAGCCACCACTAATCAGTATTTTTTTTCTAATATGGTTCATAAACCTGAATGAATGAAAAGGTGTTATGGCAACTTGACAAAGGCAATGCTCTTCTTCAGGTTTTTCACCAAGGGACAGCATCCCTTTGTGTCCTGTCTCAAATGTGTGTGTCAATTCAATTTGTGTTTGTGCGTGTGTGAGTGTCTTTTGTGTTCTCTGCCCTCAAATGAAGGCCTTTTATAAGCTTCAGTTATATTGGTAGGAGCTTTTCAGGGGTCCTAACTTTCCTTTCCAAACCCCACATCACAAACAACTATCAGATGAGATTACCCTTCTATAGTTTGGTAACATTGCCCTACAGAAGTCAAAGAGGGAGGCTTAACTTGCTCTTGTTGGGAAGTTGTCTTCAGTGGGGTTTTTACTATACATTGGGTGAAGACAAAATAACAAAGGATACCATAAACAAGCAAACCAAAAAAATACATACACTGGGGAGTAGGACTAATTGGACCTGAATCCACGACTCTGTGGGCCTATTGACCCTTGCCACATGACATCATGTGAGATTCTTGGCTTAGATATTCAGCTACCTATCACATCTTCTCCTAATAAACATAGTAGATCCGATGCATGGAGAACAGAGGGGGCCATGCAGAATGAGAAGAGAGAGACAGTTAAGTCTGCAGAGAAAATCATTGGTGCCAACCTGCCCTCCATTCAAGACCTATACATCTCTAAAGTCAGGAAACAGGCAGGCAACATCATTGTAGACCCATCACACCCTGCTCACAGCCTGTTCCAACTTCTCCCTTCTGGTAGGCACCACAGAGAACTGTAAATCTAAACAACTAGATATAAAAACAGTTTCTTTCCACAGGCTATCAAATGAATGCTTAATATTGTCAAATCGCAACCATATATATTGTAAATACTGTACTGTACAAATATACTGATATGCTGTCATGTCCATCTACCTCAGGTATGTATGCAAGCAGCCTGCTAAGATTTATTTCAACATATTTGATACATTCTCTGTACCATTGTTTTATTTACCTCTTATTTTCCCATGTGTGAATATCTGAAGATTGTTGTGTTGTCAGTCTATGTAAAGTATCTCTGAGAGCCATGAAATCAAAATCAAATTCCATGTAGGTGAAACGCTACATGGCTAATAAAATGATTCTGATTCGGATGAGAAGACAGAGAAAGAGGGGTGGCGAATGAGAAAATATTCAAAAAGACAACTGAATCTCTCACAGTAGATTTATCCCCTGGTAAGTCCGATTAAAATCAGAAAAAAATCCTACCAAGTCAAAGAACTAATTCTTCAAAATTAAGCATCAGAATAGCTTAATGCTTAATGCTCTGTCCTCTCGCTATGTTAGAAAACTGTCATCTTGCCATGCTCACTGCTTTGCTGATTAGCAGTGCTAATGATTAAATGCCTGAGAATGTCACCCGGAGCAGCAAGCTCTGCTGTGCACATGTGTGCACGTATAAATAAGATTTGTACGTGCATGGAATAAGGAGGGCAAAGTCAGGGGGTGGAGTGGGGATGAGAGACAGAGCTGTGAGTCATGTTGAATCCCTCCTACCCCTCCTTGCATCCATCCCCTCAGGTTGACAACCACAACAATTGTGTGCCATCACTGCTAAACAATGCTCTGGGGGACAACCCACTGGTGTTTTAACAACTGGTTAGTGAATGGCACTCCATTCTTGAGCTATAGTTTTTGCAAGAAAATCATTGCAAAAGGGATTAAGTTTCATCTTACAAGTAAAATTGATTCATTCTGTGACTGAATTATGTCACAAATCAGCTCAATTTATCCCCATTAAACAGCTAGATTGAACACACTGTTCTCCAACCGGATTTGTCTCCATTTGTTGTAAACACAACTTGAATCAAATTATGCCTTGATGTAGTGCTTGCAGTCAAATTTGTAATTCTTGCATTGATTGAGACAAACTATGTCAAAGCATGTCAATAGTAGAAAATGTTTTGTCTATGTGTATTTTCTGGATCTCTCCAAATACTTCCAGCTCAACTGCATGAAAGCATCTGTTTGTGGCCTTTCAATCAAAAATATTTGGCTACTTCATGCAAATTGCTTCTCATTCCAAACAAAACTGTGGTGTACCACCTCAAAAGTGCCACTGGCATTATAAAATGTTCATCATTACATCAAACTTTGCCTTCATACATTTATTTTGAAAATGTAGATCTCGGCAAGTCAGCCTCTACAAAGTCAAATCAATATCTTGGCGCTATCAGGCATTGTGGAATAGACGATAAAGAGCATATGTTCCTCCGTTTCATCTCTATGATATACACGTACATGCAAGGGCACTGGCAACATGCTCAAGGCCATCCTAGCATACACTGTAATCTTTCAGTCTTCAGCATCTACTCTTGCCCAAAGATTATATTGTCATGGCAACAAAGGTAAGCAGGGGAGTTGAAAAAAAGCACCCTCCCAACCTCTGACTATCTCTGCCCACAAGTGGCTACCTCTCTGTATCTCACATCTTCTCTTGCTCATAACCTTTATACCAGACGTCTGAGCCAACATGACTTTCAACCCCTGAACTATATACAGTACAATCTAGGCTCTTAAAATGGCAACACTTTTTGCATTATACATGCGTTGATATAAGTGTGTGTCTGTAGGAGTTCTACGTGTGTGTGCACGCACATGTGTGTATATTTGTCCTGATAGGTAGAGTGTGTTCATGCACAGCCGTCTGTCTTGCTGAGTGCGTTTTCTTTTAGGGCAACCTCTAAATTTCATCTTTTAGAAAATTTGCTATCGAGAAATGCTAAACTTTTTGTTAGCGTGAAAACACCTCCCCTACTTACATATGTGCGCAAACATACACACCCACATGCACACACAATGTGGGAGGCATAGCAGCCTCTTCAAAAAGCAGGTCGAATGGAAGTCCTGTGGATATATTTTGGAGGGAGTTGTTCTGGGACTTAATTAGTAAAAGGGCCCACATTTGAAGAGGCTAAGTGCCTATGAGCTCCACTCTAAAACTAGGACAAATGAAACACAAACACTCATGCCTTATGCACACAAACACACAGACAGACAGACGGTCAGACGGACAGAGAGACAGAGAGACAGACAGACAGACACAGAGACAGACAGACAGACAGAGAGAGAGAGAGAGAGAGAGAGAGAGAGAGAGAGAGAGAGAGAGAGAGAGAGAGAGAGAGAGAGAGAGAGAGAGAAGTTTAGTCAGTGAAGGAGATGAAGTGAAGAAAGCATTACTCAAGTTGATAACTACATTTGATACGTTACTGTAAGTGCAATAAAAGTTTTGCACCACCCCCAAATCAAGTTCTCAGATGTAATATTAATGTAGAAACTTGGCAGCATATAGACATAAAACACACTTTCATCCATCCATCCATCCATCGACAACTGCTGATGCAAAGTCCGGTCACGAAGTCATGTTAAAGCCTATCCCAGTGCTCATTTGGTACAGGGCTTGATCAGTTCAGTGTCTCACTCAAGGACACTTTGACACACTTTATGAAGGAACCAGGGATCGAACTACCAATCTTCCAATTACTGGACAACCACCTCCCGCCCTGAGCTATACCGCTCCTAATTCCACTCTAAAGCCACTCTAGTCAGGACATCACAAAAAAGAGGTGAATCAGTTCAACTGGATCAGAAGTTTATCTGGAAACTTTTCGTCACTCACCAGGTGACTTCTTCAGTCTGAGCTGAAAAAGCTCCTGGGATACAGTGTGGTGTTTCTGCCTGTTGGTTTCCCAGACATATATACATGTGAAGTCCCTAGGTTGTCTTTAAAGATCACAAAACAAATTAAAGAGGTATGTTCTCCTTGCTGTGATCTAGAGACAGCCTGATCTTGGGGTTAATACTGTTCAAAAATACATGGAAAGCTTGCAGCTCTGCCTCTGACCCAGACTAAAGCAAATTGTAAAATCAATGCACTTTCCCCACCAGATAATGTTTTGAAAAAAAGTATTTCTTTCATGGTTTGACACAAAAAACTCTTCACATTTACCAAAGTATAAATCTGCAAAAGAAGGACTATAGCGAGACCACAGAGCACACCCTTTTGTCTTTTTAAATTCTTTGTCTTGAAAGATGAAAATGCTATTTATCAAAGTCCATTCTGTCAGTGACGATAAGAAATCACTGGGTGGCATTTCAGACTGGCTGAGCGCTTAAGAAGTGTCTGAGTGCTGGCAGGCCTTGTTTGTGTCCTATGGTTGTCTATGATGATTCAACACCCATAGGGGCAAAAAAAGTCTATGTGTCTTTTTACCAGTTCCCTTATCTTGCTGAGCCCATCAGTGGTGTCATGAACATAAGTAGGACGTGAAGGTAAAAAGTGTCTATAAAATAGGCAATTTACTTTGACACTGATTCAGTGAGGCTACCATTGGCTGAAATCACAGGCCTACTGGAGGGACTAGCCACATATTTATGTATTTTTGGAAGCATGTAAAAATAAAACATTCAAGGATTTTTATTATACACTTATTGATATAGGAATTAATAACATGAGGTAAGTGCTGGGTCCAGAGTGACTTGCCATTCGGTCCCCATGTAGACTGAATGGCAAAAACCGGTCGATGAGGACCAACTTCAACAGAAAGCAACTGCAGTTCAAATCTTGGAGATTAATTATTCTTTCAAACCCATTGTAATAAATGCAACCAACCAACCATAGAATGCCCTGGCTGCAACTCACACAATGGCTATCAGAGTATATTTGCCAGAAATTACACCATCTGAAAAACATTTCATGGCAATCATGTGTAATCAACCTGTATAGTCGTCACATTAGTGAAGTGATATTCAAAGACCACCAAAAAGTCAGTACAGTTAGGCCTTTTCATTTCATAAGAAAGGGGACATTATAAAACATTTTTCTTGCAGGAAAGTACTCTGGGCTGTGACTGTTTAAAGGAGTTTTCACAGGATGCAACTCATATGAACAGCCAACTCACAGATGCTGCCAACAGCAATTAATAATTGGAGTGAAGTTGCAAACAAGAAATTACCAAAATTCATACAAGCTGCAACACAGGTCAGTGCCTCAAACCATTGACTCCCAGGCACATTATGGGTTCAAGCTTGAATGAGTATAACCTTCTGGAAAACTATTCTGTGGACCAGGCTAAGTCACTAATCAAGGACAGGATAGGGGAGAATAAGAAGGAACAGGACAGGGAGAAGGAAAAATGAAGGATAGGAGTGATAGTAAAATAAAAAAGGTAGGAAGGGTGAGAAAGAGAGATAAATAATCGTCGCTAATAACAGTGCAGCAATTACTTACTTGCAGTGCTTATGAGGCCCGCTGAGGGTCTCAATGACGAAGCATTCTCCATCATTCAGGCAGTAGGCCAGGTCCTTTTCATGACAAGGTTTGAAATGTTCAGACCGCAGTGGAGGGGTGGTAGGAGAAGCTGTGGGAAAAACACAGGAAGATCCTCATTACTAAAGCAACAATTAAAATGTCCATGCTGTACATAGTGGAACTGAGCAACGTTGGGCCCCACCATCTGAGAATTTCATGCTAAACTTTAAGCGCTGCGAAAGCATGTCTTGAAGAGAGAAGCCTTGCACCAAATTTAAAAATGTACAGCATGAACTCTGCTAAACTCGTATCTAGGCGCACTCCAGCTTATTGCTATTTGTTTTCAGTTTACAGTGTAAAGGACATGGCAGTTTTAATAAGAAAGGAATCAACAAGCATATTTAAAAATCATTATATCCATATTAAAAAAGCCATCTACTTCGTTTTCCAGCTTTTTGAGCTAAGTCTTATTCATTTATCTATTTAGCAATGTTCAATTATTATGAAGGGGGACAACATAAGCTCAGTAGATGGTAAATGAAAATGTTCTTTCACAGTACTTTTGTTGTCTAACGACCACTCAAAGCACTTCATAAAGAATGCCTCCCATTTACAGAGCTTTGCAGCTGGATATGAACCTGCAATGCTTGACTCCTAGGCATGCGCTCCACACACTTAGTCACTGTGGCTCTGGAGCATACATGTTAAGAAACCATGACCCAGAGATTACTGGTTCAACCCCACCAATGGGCATCAAGAAGGGCATCCAGCCTTAATCCCTGACACTGTCTGCCTCTGTGTCCACCCTCACAACGTGGGGACTAATCATGGCACGTACAAACAGACCTTTAATGTTATATTATTATGGTGAATCCTATATGCATTTACATAATTAAATCTAATAGTTTTAGTGATTATTTTTTGTTTGATATCAAAAGTGCCCAAGGTAGAAATTATTTCTTTTAACTTATCATATTCAACTCCTGTCCACCTCTGAACATGCTGTCTTCTATGAGGCTTGCTTTCAATGTTAATCTATCTCACCTTGTCACACTGGCCTAGTACTTGTTATTTCATAACAATCATCTTTCTTTCTGTCCCCCCCCAAAAAATTGCTCCATCCCTAAAAGGAAGAACAGCAGCATCTCACTGCATACCAATCTTTCATCGGCATTAAAAATGTGTCAGTAACTCTCATCCAAGGTTCCATTACAAGTGTGTACCATTGCCTTATAATGCACTGTAACCCAGGAAAATACTGAACTGCCATTGTTTGTTCAGACCCTGTAATGTCACAAAGAAAAGATTGATGGTGGACAGGTAATAATCTGCCCCACTATGATTAATGCTTTGTAGTCCTAGCCCTGTTGTAGGAGAGCTTGCTCCATTGATTTATCCAGCATGCATGGTTTATTCTGGACAGTGTGCAGTATTTATACACTTCTAAGAGAATCTGCTAAACCCATTTTAAATAATGATCTTATAATTAGAATTAGTAGATAATTCTTCACTGCTGTATGAGAAATATGGAAATGCTTCAGTGCTGTCAAAGTCAAAAAGTTGGGAAATATTAATGAATACCATCTGATAGATGGTGTTTATAATTGTTAAATAACTGATTGGTTTTTTATAATACCATAAAAAGCAAATTAAGAAAATAAGATAAACAAGAAAGTAAATCTATAATAAAAATGGGAAGCAATGGCAAGAACAAGGACTGAAAATGAATGATAGAAGGGAAATGTCTCCAAAAAGAGCCAGGGCTAACTTCTATCTGATTTCCTCAATGTTCCCACAATGGATTCATGTCTACAGCTTTAAATTGAAGTTACAAGATGAATGGAGACCAAAAAAGAAAAGAGAATGAAAATGAAAATCAAATTGCAGAGGCAGGAAATGGGTTAATGAGTATCGTAAAAGCGCTATATAAGAACAAGTCTATTTATCATTTCTTAAAGGGGAGTACAGTTTTGAAGTTTGGTGACATTTATTTAAATAATTGTGAGATTATTGTGACAAATCCAGGTCTATTGATCTTTGTAATCATATGCAAAATGTTCTTGCGACTTTTGGACTCTTGAATTTAAACACCATCATTAGGATTTCAAGTAGATTAAATCATCATCCTCATCATTATCTCTACAGGGACAGGGCGTTTCAATGTAACCTAAACTATAATTTTCTTAATAAAACTCCCCATGAAAAATTCGCACTATTTCTCACTGAGGTAGCACTCTTCCACCAGACGGTGACTCTGTAATTCTCCATTCCTAAACCCCAAGCAATTATCCAATCTGCTATGATTGGTGACAACTCATCACAAGGAGGCTTGGGCAGAAGACCACTTAGAAGTTTCAACAATGTAGGCTTCACCAAAAGATACATCATGGGCTCATATCCCCGTGAGCACCCTGTTGAAGCACAAAATAGGATGGAACATCCTACGGCCTTGCTGTCATATGCAAATAAATACTACAAGACAACCAATGTACCATTTGGGACATGCCAATATAATAATTAAAGTTCTTAGGGATGAAAAACATGGCTTCTTTCTTCTTTCAGCTAGTCCACTAACTTCAAGTTATTCAGAGAATTCTAAGTGCTTTGATAGTTCAGAATTGTTCCATCAATATTGGGTCCAATCAATTGGAAAGACATAATTAGCGACAACCATGTGCCTACGCATGCCAAACTATTTAACTTTGAAAAAGGTTTTATTTAATATTATTTACATTGCATCAGAGCAGAGAGCAGGTGCCGTGCCCGGTAAGCAGTTAGGGGGTTCAATGTCTTGAACAAGGACCCCTCAACATGCTTTCAGAAGGAGCTACAGATCAAACCAGCGACTATCCAATTACTAGATGACCCACTCTACCTCCTGAACCATGGCCACCCCATAGTTTGCTTTCTAATATTCTTAATTTATATGGAAAAAAGGTCCAAATAATACATCCTCATTCTCGTGCCTAAACTGCATTGCAAAAGATGGAAATGTCATCCAACAATATCAAAGAGTATTTTATAGATGACGATACAATTATGTCCAATTCAATCTTGTGTAGACATTGCTGGAAAGGCTCTGTGAGCAGGAGAACATTGATTTCTCCGTCAATATATGTAATGTGGATTTTACTGTCTCAACGGACTACATTTCTCAGCAGTACTGATTGCACATGTATAAAACCATCAACAAAATATTTGAATTAATTTTTCAATTGTTATATTTTATTTTTTCTTGACACAAAAATATTCTCTGAATAGCAATATTATTTCAATGACATCAAACAGATTTTGGTTGAATAACAACTTTAGTCTTATGAAAAATCTTAATAATCTGCAAAGACACTGCAATTATATGCCATCCTCAGGATGAGATTGATTTCAAATATTTGCTCAAAACAGTAAATTTGTTCAAAGAATTGGATGGAAACAGATGAGACAGATGGTGAACATTTGATAATATTTTGTATCAACAAAGGGGATTCTTTCAATTTTGTCATGTTAAACCGTAAATATCGGGTCTTGTTTGTTGTGGAAATTCTAAAAATAACAATTTCTTCATCGAATGAATGCAAGTGTGAAATAAGGGGGCAGCAAGGCTCAGTGGGTAGAGTGGTCCTCTGGTGATCGTAAGGTTGTAGGTTCAATCCTAACACCTACAGCGAAGTGTGTCAGAGTATTCTTGAGCAAGACACTGGTTCTGCTCTACCTTGTGATGTAGTGGCAACCTGTTCAGGGTGTTTCCCTGCCTTTTGCCTAATGAGAGCTGAGATAAGCTCCAGTTCCCCTGTGACCTGACTTCAGATAAGCAGTTGATGATGGATGGATGAATGGACAATAGTTTCTTCATCAAACAAATGTAATCTTTTCTTTTGGCTTAATTTTATTGCTGGCTAGTGCATAATGAAATGAAATTGAATGTGAAGATCACTCTTTTCTTTTCTGTATGGTTACCAACCAGACAGTGAGAGAGGGAACTGTGAAACAAGAGTGATTGAGAGGAGGGACACAAAAAGCAAGAGAACCCTTAATGCAGACATATTCATTTCACTTGACATTGTTTCACTGGCTTGCAGCAACACTCACTCTGCACACAGATGCACTCAACTGATACCAGAATTGAAACACATCACTGCGTCTACTCTAATATCATGTGTGCCACAATAAAAGCTCTATTTTTGGGTGTCATGATTAATTCCCACGTTAGAGGGGTGGAAACAAACCCAGAAGGAGGGAGGTGGATTAAGGCCCAATACCCTCCCTGACACCCTGTGGTGGGATTGAATCTGTGGTGCCTGGCTTGTCATCATCTGATGTGTGCATTTTACTAAGCTAACTCGCCCCGTATCACGGTCATGTTCCACAGTATAGTTGATTGTTTTTGGTCAACATGAAGGGTTCTCCTCCAGACACGATTTCCTATTTGGACTGGGATGTTGTGTTTTGTTAGACACAGTGCTAAATGGATGAAGTATCATTTATCATGCCCTCCCTTATTTTCTTGTTGACAAAGTTGGTGAGAAGAACTGTTTAGCTTAACACTTGTCACCTTACAAAGATGGGATTTTATGCACTCAAACTGTCAATTTGTAACTTGTTACCAGACCCAGCTTTCAGTCCACTGAAGCCATCAACCCCAGATAGGAAACAATGCTCAGGAGACAAATGTCAATCATTCAAGAAGAAAACAATCCAATTTACTCTGCTGTGTTCAAGAGGGAAAACCCATACTAGGATCAATAAAACATATGGTGCTTCAACACTACCCCAGCACACACTACCCTCTACTTTGTGGTTCTTTTCTCTCTTATGGTTTCCTATATGCAGAAGGATACATCAATCACTGGGTAGCACAGTGGCCCAATGGTTAGCACTGTTGGCTCAAAACAAGTAGGTCCTGGGTTTGAGTCCCAGATCATCTCAAGTCTTTTCTGTCTGGAGTTTATATGTTCTCCGTCTATTTGGGTTTCCTCTCAGTGCTCTAATTTCCTCCCACCATCAAAAAGACATGATGACATGCATGTTAGAGTTAATACTCCTGCCTGTGCCCCTGATCGGGGCAATAGGAAAAAATCCTAAAGTTGGTCCCCAGGTACTACAGCTGCTCCCATGCAATATGATGAGTTAAATAGAGAGAAAAAAATGGTATGTACGTACAACGAGAAATAAATTGTTTCCTTTTATTCCAAAAAAACAAAAACATGGCTTCCTAGTTGTTAGTTTTATCATGAAAGCTGATTCCATCGTAGACCGAAAGAGACAGCAGGATGAGGGTACAATTTGATGATCCCACCCAGAAAACAGTTGCTGTAGTCATTTCAGGCCTACTGAAGTAAAGTAATTTTAAATAAATAAATAAATAAAAGTTGAAACTTGCCATGCCTGAGAAGTCTACGCTATATTACCTCTCTCCAGGGTTGTAGTTAACTTTACAAATTTACTCTGTACAGTGAGTAAAACTACCTCAATATTCCAGTCTTCAAATACTTGTTTGAAGGCAAATGCGATGGAAATACATATTTTGGTTAGTAGCCTGTAGAATAATATTGAGAGTCTGTAATACAAGTTTGAACGCCCATTCATGACAAAGCTGAGATGGTGTTTTTGTATCACTTTTCTGATACTACTTGGAGCATGCATGTTTCTTGCAGTAGGCCATCATATGGGTTCAATACGATAACATAGAAATACAATTTATTGAGGTTTGATAATTTTAGATTGTTTTCAAATTTGTGCTTAGTTTATAAAATGTTTAAATGGTTTGGTCCCTCCTCCATTGTGAAACTTCTTTACATTACTCGGAAAATTCTATTAGAGCCTCCAGAATAGCCTCTATATTAGATTGTACAAGACCATTTTTCTGAACAGCATTTGGGCAGTCAACCATCTATGTAAAAGCCACAACTCAGTGGAATATCCTGCCTGATGATGTTAGGAGCAGCAGTATTATTGACACCTTTAAAACCCACTTAAAGAGACTGTTGAAACTGCTCAACCCTGTACTCACTGACTATTTATACTGTGGTCTTCATGACAGGCTTTTACTTGACAAGTAATTTCTTATTTGTGAATTGTGACTGTGTAGTTTTATACTTTCAGATATTTGTGTGTACTTTTGTTTGTCTTGCTGATATAATTGTTGAGGGCTCTGTATAGCTTTATATTTTCTTTACTCTTAAAGAGTACAATCTATATATTATGATTCTTCCGATTTGACCTTCCAAGGTACTGCAGATGCGAATTAGGTTGAAGTTCTAGTCTAGTACAGTGCATCAAATGGTAATCTGTATGTAAAAAGCTTCACATGGTCCTCTCTAAGTAAATAAACTAACAAATGAATATATCAATGAATAAATAAATATTTAGTAAGAAGAGAGGCAAAATGCACAAGTTGAAATCAATAACAGCAGACAAGATGGCAGAAAGTAACTTGGAAGGCAGTGAGGGGAAACGTGTCCTTAAGTGCAGGACAATTTATGCAAAGAAAAAACAATGGTTGGTCGGCATTGCTAAAGAGGTAGGGCAATTATCTAGCCATCGGAAGATTGTTGGTTTGATCCCAAGATCCTGCAGAAAGTGTATCAAAATGTCCTTGAGCAAGACCCTGAGGCCCTAACTGCTTAAAGAAGAGCTGTTCAGGATGTTTCCTTGCCTTTTGTTTAACGAGTGCTGAGAGAGGCTCCAGCATGACCCCGCGATCCACAACAAAAACAATAATAATGATTATAATCATATTTTTCCTTATCAGTCCCACAAGAGGAAATTTGCAATTCTCTGCATTTGATCCATCATATTGTAAGGAACCAGTGACTTTCCCCTTTGCTGCTATAAAACCACAAATTCCCCCCAGTGAGACTAATAAAGGAATATCTTATCGTAACATGTAAAAATCAGCCATCTTTTATTTTCTCTGTTCCCTCTTTTTGTGTCCTACCTGTTCCTGTCTGTATAAGAATTATAAAGAGTTATAAGCAGAGTTATAAGCAGGTTTGGACATGAGACTGCGGAGAGGAGGCAAGATGGTAATAGTATTATTTACAGGTCCTAGCCCTCCAGACTGGCAATCAGACAGGTGACATGACAAACAACAAAGCTAACCGAGAGTGGAGGTCTCCTGCCAGCTGGTCTTGACCTGAATGCTTTTTAAATGGCCCTAGGAACAGGGAAAAGAAATAATTGAATGGCCAGTAAAAGGTTAAAAAAAATGGAGGCAAAACGGATTCTTGTTGTCGACAGATGGCTTATTAGCTTTGTCAACTTGCAGTTGTCTAAGATGTGAATGTAAGAGGTACAAGTGTACATAGTGATTGTATGGAGCAGAGAGTGCAGGTGGTAAACAATACTAGTGGAAGCAATGTAGGAGAATGCCAGTCAAATACAAAAGGAAATTTCTAATTAAAAAAACCAATTATTACCTTGTTGTATCCCCTGTGGTATGTAATATATGGAAAAAAAAGGATAATGGCTGCATTATCATAGACAACTCTAGCAAACTAGTCACCATCCATCGGCGTCAGTGAAGAACTACTCGGCTGATGGGTGAGATGTTCTATGCTGTATAATCCCCGACTGGAGCCAAACTTCAGATGCAATTTATCCATGTCTTTGTTCAAACCGGAACCTGGGCGATTGTTTTGAAACCAACTCTGAGTATTTTGGTGAATTTAACAACCAAGTCTGAATCTATAACTCGAGTTGTGGTCAGGGCAGTTGAAGTAATTGTAATGTGGCCATTAAACAATTTCCTCCAATGAGAAAGGTTAGTTTTTATTCAATTTGAGGGCATGAAACATATCTAAAAAAATAGATTACTAATCGTGATTGTGACTATGGCCCAAAGTTTGAGTATACAGTGTGAACCACAGGCATTGTTAAGGGTGTGCAAACAAGGCTTGAACCCTAAATATTTTGAGGCCAGCCCAAATAATTTTGTCCTCAGATTTTGTCCAGTACATCATTATTAAATTGTGTACTTTTCTTTCCTGTTCATCCCCCCTTAGGAATCCCATTACAGTACAACAGTCTGCCAAAAAAGTCATGTTCTACAGTCAGACTGATTGTATCTCATAAATCAAACCCAAAAGTTTTTAATTGTAAGAATATGTGAATAAAAATCATTTGGTGTATTTTCCTTGTGCTTAGTGCAACAAAACACTAAACATGAAAAGCACTCTCATGCCAGTTCCATTTTGGTCGTTCCTTCAAATGATATATCATACCCTCAAATGCTGATGGGGGACTCCAGCGAATTTCTTACTCATATCGTAAGAAACTAATGATGATTCGCTTGGTTCCTGTGTCATTTGAGATGCAAAGTAAATGTCAGAGGTACCAATTTATAGTAGCCCAAGAGGCAATGGCTGCATTTACCAAAAATCAGCATCCTACTGGCCTAACTAATATTACAGGTTATGTTACACTCAATTTGCTGTGCTGAGAAGCAGCTACAATTCTCAATGGATCTGTATTACTTTTCAGTGGTAATGTCCTGTGCAAGGATGTGAGGTTAAATCTTTTGGTGGCATCTGAAAAACAATCATTATAAAATTTCTCCGGTGTTTCAGAACTAGCCTGATGCATTCTTTAGATCATAATATAATGGCTTCTTCAAGGAAGTTTAAAGGGAGGCAAACTTCTAAAAATGCCTATATTTTGTTGCAGAAATGGTATCATTGACAGACAGACAGGCAGACAGACAGACAGAGGCAGCATCAAGAGAGGAGACAAGGAAGAACATGGTTGACCTATAGACTGAATGTTTTAATTATGGCCTTACATTCACTGTTGTGATACATTCTTAGAAGAGGAGGTGAAAGACACCATGGCAAATAATAGAGGAGAGGAGGTGCAAAATTGAGTAAGATAAGATTTACTTCGTTTATCAGGGTGGGGAAATTCATCCTCTGCATTTAACCCACCCCAACACATCCGCACACACACAATAGGCAGTCATGTATTTAGGAGCAGTTAACACCTGTTGTACAGCAACTGAGGGCCATCTCCAGTTCTTTTCCCTATTGCCTTGGTCAGGGGCACAGGCAGCAGTGTTAACCATAATGTGCATGTCTTTTTGATGGTGGGAAGAAACTGAAACACCCGCAGGAAACCCCCAGAGACATGGAGAGAACATGCAAACTCCACACAGAAAGGACCTGAGACTCAACCCCAGCACCTTCTTGCTGTGAGGCCACAGCACTAACCACTGGGCCACCATACTGCCCCATGCGAGACACTATTCCTTTATAGTGTATTATACATGAGAATATTTTTATTTATTTATTTATTTTTGGATTCCCTTCTTAGTCCCACAAGGGGAAATTTTGATTTCTCTGCATTTGACCCATCCTATTGTATAGAAGCAATGAGCTGCCACCATGTAGCGCTTGGGAACAATTAGTGGTTCAGTGTCTTGCTCAAGGACACCTCGACATACTTTGTGCAGGACCGAGCATCGAACCTGCAACCAAACGACTGCTCTACCTACTGAGCTATGCTGCCCCTAATAGTAAGAGAAATGGATCAGATGAAAAAGAAAATAATTCAGAAGTGTCAAGACTTATCTGCTTATGAAGTCATTTAGTGTTCTCACTGTTTATCCTTCTGAAGCTATTAAGGCCAAAAATACAGGCTATGCCATCTTGCTGTGGATTGCTTTAGATAAATGTGTTAAACAGCCAGCATGATATGCCTGAATCATTCAAAATGTCTAGGCTCTTCTTTTTTTTGTATTGCTTGAATATACGGTGTATAGCTGTTGATATAACCCCTCCACTCCCACAAACAAACATATGGGCCCCCTATAGACTCGGTCTGGGGTAAGACCCTAATGTCCTCAGATCCTAGTAATGCCCTGGCATAAGCCATATGATTGTGCACACTAGATCCATTTACAAATATGCCATCTGAAAGGTGTTATTAACTTAAACATGCTCATGCATAAAGAATCAGATGATTCTATTCCTGGAGCAGATGTTGTTCTAACCAGGGAACTGCTCATATGACCCCCCCCCTGAGATTAAAGACACATCCCCTGTTACTGCTGACATAGTTTCTACTGCACTAGGGAACACTAGTGCTGTTTGTGTGTGTGCGTGTCTGTGTGTACATTTGCATTAAAATCCGGAGCCAACTGCCAAGCAACACGGCTGCCTATATCTATGTCAATCTCTTTCTATAGCAGGAGCATTAGGCTTAAAACCATGGCAAATCAAATATACAGATCATAAATCAAATTCCCACTCTGTTTTCAACAACCATTACAAATTCTATTGGCTGGCTTTGAAGGCCAAGTAGGATCCCCTTTCATCACTTGTCATTTTCCGACCTGAGCACATTCCCTCAAATTACAGCACTTTCTGACCCTTCCCTGAGCTTTCTACTGTCTGTCCTCTATCATTTGGGTCCATTACTCACATCACACCTTCTTCTTTCACTTTTGGCTCAGTCATACTTGTGTTGCCCATGTGATATTTCACGACATGGTGACACTCTCAGGTTCTCATATACTCTTTTTGTAGATATTCTTCCTTATCATTTACAAACTGACATGGTGAACGATAAATCCTGACTTCCTTTTTCCATTCATTTATTCTTCTACCATCTAAGCTCTCCAACTCAGTTAAATTATCTGTGTAACTATTAAGTGGTTCATTTGGATCAAGCAACTAGTTGGGAAAACTGGGTAAAGCAGATACATTACAATTGCAATTGACCTCTTAAGTGCCCTGGGGATAATGCACATTTCCTTGCAATGGAGGACAACTGTTGGTGTGGGTGAATGAGTATCAATTGCTTTGCCACCAAAGACCATTTGCACACAGCATACGATCCCTGGGTAAACAGCATACGATCCCTGGGTAAACGCAGGTAATCAAGTATATAACCTTCTATTTTTGTACCTCTGCAATAATTCCAACCTCTCATTCTTTCTACTTTGTTGGGGGGGTCCTCAGCACGTACTCGGACTAATGTGGACATAGACAAGCAGACACGCACACACGCACGCACACACAAATGACTGTTTGCAGTAACTGCTATCTGCATGGTCATGCCTGTGTTTGCATGTGTTTCTATCTGCTTGCTTGTGCAAAATAAAGCAGAGATGAACTCGAGTCCACAGTATCACAGGTGGGTGAATGATTTGCCAAAAGGTAGCCAGAAGAGAGCACACACACAAACATATGCACAAATGGTATATGTTCATCCTTTTCTCTGTCCTCCACTTATTTCCCATCCTCATTATTTCTTTTAGGCAATACCGCAGGAACCACAGGAACTTTAGTCCTGTGGTTGTGGCTGAGAATTTGGAGAGTTTGTGCGTGTCTGTGTGTGTGTGTGTGTGTTTGGGGTGGGTGGGGGGTATCATTATTGCACAGTGTGAGCCATTAAAGATAACGGACATCTCCTCTTTCCTCATCTCGATCCTTTCAGCTGTCCCATAAGAATTACCTTCATAGATACCAAGGCTTTTCTAGATAAGCAACAGCCTTTGGAGTGCAGTCTTTTTCAAGTCCTTGGAAATAACTATTATGCATCTCTTTAATTATCCTTCAAACCATGTCATATGAGACTACAACCTGATATACATCTACTGTGGGTATTTATAATTGAATATAATTCTTTCTGTGGCACAAAATGGATGAGTATGGCAATGTTTTTGACTACTGGTTTATGAAATTAACTTCATCTGGGCCAGGTGTAGGGAAACGCTCTCTCCCATGATCATTCAATAAAATATGAAAAGCATTCCAACATAGGCACAGCCAGGAAGCTGCTGCATCAAGAGAGGAGTGAGCCAAGAATAAGGAATAGAGTTCTAAAGAAGAAGAAGTGGTCCTTAAGCTTCTCTTATCCTCTTTGTATTCAGATGAATGACAGACCGGCAGCAAGGGCAAGGTGATCAGTTGAATGAGAGATGAAGGAATAAGATGATAAGAGGAAAGAGGTTGTTAAAGTTGAGGATAGAAGATGGAGAAGGAGGGATGGGATTTAATGGAATACTACCCTGGCTGACCCAAAGCACAGAGGCCTGAGATTTTCTTGTGCCATTGTTTGTGTTTATGAGTGCAACGCTAAACCACAGTTGCCACTGATACTCCAGATACTTGGCCTGGAGTGGTATGGGACAGATAGATGTGTGTGAACAGGCCTGCATGCTCAAAGTGAGCCAAACAAAATAAAATGGCCCCGTAGTTGTGCAGTAAACAAAAGGCTGATCATAGAATACAAATTTCACACACACACACACACACACA
>OMLC01046678.1:0-17960 GCA_900302585.1 Regalecus glesne | reverse complement strand
CACACACACACACACACACACACACACACACACACACACACACACACACACACACACACACACACACACACACACACACACTTATGAACAAGCATTGATTGCAAACAGTCAGGAATACAGAACAGAGATGGAGTTTAGTCAGTAACTATGGTTTCAGCAAAGGGGCACTAAGGGCACTGATATCAGCCCCTCTTTCAAAACTCACAATGGGTAAAAGCTGCTGAGACAGAGCAGTGGATTTAGCTAATTTTACACAGGCAAACACAGACACAGGCATGTGGAGCGTGAACAGAAACACAGGTTTACGTCTCTTAAGATAAAAATCCTGAGTGTCTTCTACAGTCATTTCAGAGGAACTTGGAGAACTCGTTTTTTCTTTGGTGGACAGTACGGTTGATTATAGTGTTCCTATTGCCCAAGTTTTCGCCTCAGCCTAAGGGACGGTCCTCACCTCCACTGGCATCTGTGAGCTCGGTACGTCGCAGGAAGCCCAGGTAGCCTGTTCTCGCCCACACGGTCTGAGTGTCGCCAAAGCTGAGCTTGGTGCTGAAGTGGTCAGCATGGAGCGCTTCCTCTCCGTACACTGTGTAGTACCCTGTGGCATTATGAGGGCTGCTCACCCAGACCTGTGCCACAGAAAAGAAGAAGGGGGAGGTCAGAGTCATAATGTCGGTGGCTGATTGCTATGCAGGTGGTATGGGAGTTGTTGGGGAGACAACAGTTGTTCTCTCTGACGAACAAGCAAATGGAGAAGCTGATCCACAATCTGTAGAAAGTTAGAATAGCTCGAGTTGAGAAGAAGCCACTTTGAAATCCTCTCCAACAGTGATCATCATAATCATCATCATCATCATCATCATCGTCATCAATGGTGAAGACTTACCTCTCCCAGATGGGAGTCTCCCAGGGGCCCTTTTGTCTCAGTGTTGGCAATAATGACTTTCACTCCAGGAAGGATCTGGTTAGGGATGCATACCAGGTTAAACAACACTAGATTTTAATTCTTATTCATTTATTAGATTTTCAGGCACAATACCTTCAGTCAACAATGGGAGACAAAGCAAAAGGAGGAAAAACCTTTGGTGCACAGAGACATGACAACGTCAGTCCTACCTTCCCAGACTCCATTAACGGTAAGCTATGTGGTGAACCTCTCTCAACGAGACGAACCCTGAAGAAGACACAATAAAGAAACATTAAATGAAATATTAATCATGAGAAAACTGCAACCACTACAATGCCTGTTAGAAATGCCACAATTTTATATCCAGAGTGTGAGATAATCACTAAATGATAATATCTATATGACATGATTGCTCATTGGACCGGCTCGACATCCACATTGTACAGCTGTATGGCATGATCACATGCTGGCCTGGCTGCCTATCTGTATTTCTGCCCATACAGAATCCCAGTGGTTTTAGTGTGTGATCGCTGCTCTGTAATGCCCAGTACCTGTCATGTCGAAGGGCTCTCATGTCCACGTAGACGGTGGTGGGGTCTGGTCCAGCAGTGCCCTGGGGTGGGGGAGACAGGTGGAATTAGGACATAGGTCTATACATTGAGTCTTAAACCCTTACATCCCAGAGAGTAGAATCAGTTCATCTAGACACAGAGTTTAGTGGGAGAGAAGTTTCATCACCGCAATCACAGTGTTGTAAGATGTGGACAGATGTACTCTTAGCCCCCCCTCGTCATTTCTAGGATGGTCGTTCCTTCTTCATATAGATGGCCTCTTTGACTACCTGTTCAAACCAGCGTTCCTCCCTATCAAAACTTATCATCCTTGAAAGAGTGGCCACTGGCCTGTAGATGGATGTAGACTATGGAGTCCTGGGCTGACGAGGGGGCTCTTCTGCGTTGTGCCATTAGCTTCAGAGTACATCTGTCACCATCTTACAACACTGAGATTACAGCTATCCCCGATTCTCTGTTAGTAGCAAACGTGGCCAACTTCAAAGGCCTTGGCATATGAAAGCAGTCCCTAGTTCAGGTTATTATACAACTGTATTCTTTATAAGAGCGGGGACACCTAGCAGAGGCTGACGGAGTCACTTAGATGAGTGACGAAGTGTTTCTCCTACTAAACCTTGTGTCCAGATGAACTGATTCAAACCTTCTGGGATTTCCTGGATTACTGGGCATGCATCAATACTTAAACCCTTACAGGTATTACACACTGGCTGGATGGAGAGGGATTGGAAGCTGCTTAATACAGAGCTACTGGGGAGGGGGGTAAAGCAGGGTGGCAGCCAGAAGCCAACTGGCCAGGCTATGAATATCCAGCAAGTTAACTCCACCTTGTAACCATGGAAACTGTAAGTAATTTGTGCACATGTTGTATTATGCCCGATATCGCTTCCTTGTGTGTGCCCCTGACAGCAGGTTCTCCAGCGCTCACTAGAAAACTGGTGCCAATTAGAGCAAAGTACCACCGTGAATAAATTCTACACAAGCTCATGAATCGAGTCATCTAAAACGCTGATCCTCTGCAAGAACACCGCGTGCACACATCAATATCACTTCTAAACGCACCGTGTCACCTACGCCATGCAGTATAACTGATTCATTGTTTCTCCAGCACTGATTCAACTTTAATAACTGTATGCGGCTACGCGGCACTGACGGCCCCATCGATTTCCCTCGCTAGGAGATTTATCACTTTTTCTGCTGAAAGGCTAATTACAGCAAATCTCATTGCGGGTGGGAAGCAGGAGCTAGCACAAGCTATCCATGAGCGCTTGCCTCGGCTTGTTGAGGTGAAAGACTGTCGGGAGTCTTCTGGGAGGTGGCAGCCAAACACCGCTATCGGAGCAGGGGGGGAGGGGCATCAGGGCAACTGGTCAAGCAGAGGTTGTAGCATTGAAGCGTTGCTGGAGGGTACCTTATAGACTTTTCCATCAAACCAAATCTATCATTCCGTGCGGCTTGAGTGAGAGTAAATCTTTCAATAGCAGTCAAACACTACTTGAAAACAGCCTCCTCATACTAACACGTTATACTTATCTGATGGTCAGAGTGTTTGAATTTATTCTCATCTTGGACACACGATCAAGCTTGACAAGGAAGCAAAACTGTAAATTAGCCCTGCGCCAGAAATAGCTTTGTGGCCACACAGCACATGCTGCGACAACAAATGGTCCCTTTGGAATGATGAAGGTTTGGGCCCTTGCCTGTGCACATTACATTAAGTCAGGCTCAGACTAACAGACGCTTGCTAGAGTTGGGAGTTAACTGATGAAAAGGGCAAAGCGAGAGACACCTGAGGAGACGGATGCTGAGCATCTTTGGGACATCATGCAGGAAGGCCAAAATAAACACACGAGTACATGAATAACACACATGGCAGCCGTAAGAGCAAGCAGCCAGTCTTATCCAACAGTACCTGCTCAGCCAGCTTCCCTAGCCTGTTGGGCTGACGAGAGGGGACAAGGGCAGGGTCACAGAGAGAAAGGTAAACATACATAGTACATGGACACATGTGCCCGAAACACACAGTCATATACATGTATACATACAGGGACATATACATGCATACAAACAGAGAGGGAGAGAGAGAGAGAGAGAGAGAGAGAGAGAGAGAGAGAGGCAGACAGAAGTCAGAGAAAAAGAAAAATGATAAACAGTCAGACTGAGAAATGGTGGGGCTAACAACCGAAAACAAAGAAAGTAAAACGGTGAGGGATAAAACTATCAATAGGTGACCCTGAACTATGGTATTGTGCGGAATGGTTCAGAGACATTACATTATATGTTCCTGTGATCGTGACTCAGACGTAAAGATCATCTTCTTCCCTGTCATTGAGTAAGAACAACTTCATGTCCGTTCTCTGTCATCCAGTCTCTTTTCGGGATTCTGTTGCAAACTGGCAGTGCATTAAAAGATGACCCCGGCAATTAGCCTTAACAATTACAGCTTTGCCTTTACTCCGTCTCACCACAACTCTTAGCAAGGACAAAAACTGGCATCAATATCAAATATTGATCAAACACGAGAACGTATGAAAGATGCTCCTCTTTGTTTGACCTTCAAGCCGTTCAACTCTGCCAAGAGCTGTAGACAAACCATAAACTAAACCTATGAGAAATACAGAGCTGGACTCACTCCAAAAGAAGATGAGACCTGACCTCAGTAATGTCTGATTTCACTACAGTCATCAATAGAAGTAAGGTATATTTTAGGCGGCTTCACCTTATTCCATTAACCAGTCTTTTAGATCACAGCCATTTAGTATAACACATGGAGCAGCGTCACGACTGCTTCTGCTCCTCTAAGCACAGCCAGAATTGGGAATCATTTTCGACCCTTAACCTCTTCAACCTTCCACCATGTCCCCCCTCTCTCCTCCTCTACTTGGTCCTCACCTGCAAACACACTGCCACGTTGACCCTGCAGCCAAAGGTGGTGCTGACGGCGCGTGGCAACAGCCCCAAGTCCTTGAAGATCTTGGAGAAAGACTGGGTGAGAGAGATGCGGGGCCTCTCCTCTGCCACCACCATGCACGTGCGCACACATGACAGGTTGACATTCCGCAGCTACACGTGGGGATAAGGAAAAGAGGAAGTTCAAAACAAGAGAAACCCTTCTCCACCTATCTCCTCTGCAGGAGATTAACAAAAGCCATTTGATATTTGAGAGGAGGTACTGACCCGTAAGGCTTCTGTCTGGGAACCGAGGCCCTTGGTGCACATCTCCATGACCGAGTAGGAGCAGAAGGTGATGCGGACTTTGTATTGGCTGACTGCTGCTAGCCACAGAGATGCATTACTCTCCAGCTCCAAAGGAGGCACCAGAATGGACTGGTGACCCGAATACACACTGGGAACAGACACAGGCACATGCACACATTTTCATAAGAAAATGGTTGACTCTGATACAAACTAGGCAGTAGGGACACACGCCAGAAGAAACACAGGAGAGAGGGCTCTGGCAGCACTCGAGGCCATACTAGTTCCAGTATGTAGGGGTTTAAAACACCATCCTACCATATATGTTGTCATACCTGCACAGACACCAGAGTGCAAAGCCCAAGCCGCAGTAGGGGTCCAGACAGATGGCGATCTGCCGGGAGGGGTAAAGTTCGCATTGTAGCTTGATGGAGCGACACAAGGCACTGGTGGCAGCGTGGGACATCTGGATAGGTAGGTAAAGCATACAAGGGCATGAAGACAGCAACAATACTTAGAAACAACAGAATCTATCATCTCAGTATTCAGATATTATACAAACCAAAACGGATTTTATGTAAATACCGATTGAGCAGTGCAGGAGTAATATCACTGATGTTTAGTGTTCATTTCTATTGTTTCTAGCAAGGGTTTCTTTTTATAAAAGGTTAAGATGCCCACTCATCCATCTTAACCTCAACTTAACCCTATGGCATAAGTATTTGGTAGCACAAACAATGTGTTGAAGAGAGCGAGCTAGCCCAACTCATATCTATGCCTCCTTTAATATGAGACATCCCTGTCAGTGCAGAAGTACCTTGACCCCAGCTAGGATGCCTGTTGTGGACACACTGAAGTCCAGGTAGGCCAGCATCTCTGGGGTGGGAGGCTTATAGATCTGGGGACTCTTCTTCCTGGGAAGGTCATCTGAAGGTCAAAAAGTGAGAGCAGGTCAGTTTGCTAATGTAGTACCTGTAAACTTACACCATGAACAAATCTTGAGGCATGAGAATTCACTCTATTAAAACTTTCAGTTAAAGGGTGCGTGCACACGTCTCTGTGCATGTGTTTTTTACCTGTGTCCAGGACCATTGGCCAGCTTTTGACATCTACAGCGGCAGCAGCCTCTTTGGATTTCAGCAGCTTCATTATTGCTTGAGTGGTCAGGATGCACACAGACTTACTGACCTGTCACACACGCACACACGTAATATTCTTATTTATATGTATATGTTTGTTTGACAAAGAAACTCCTGTTTCAAGGGCAATTAGACAACGAGCCTAGCAACAATTTCATTCATATATCATAAGCCTGTCTAAAACAAGAATCGGGATGATTACTGGAGCTGATTAGTGTGCTCTTTGACCCAGGTTACAACAGCCAGCGTTACCTCAACAATCATCTTGACAGTGGGAAGGGTGGTGGGAAGGTTCTGCGGATGAGGTGGCCTGACAGTGACGGGCACACAGCCAGCATACAGGCAGCCATAGAAGGTGGCAATAAGATCAATCCCTGAGAAGAAACAGATAAATTACATTGTATAGCTCCAGTATTTAGTGACTCCTATTGAGTCCAGCAATGGATAAAGCTCAACTTCCTCCATCATGAGAATCACATGAAGAAGAAAGCAGCGGTCCTTACCTGGTGGGTACACTAGTGCTACATGATCCCCCGTATTGAGGCGTCCTTTCTCCATCAGCGCCACCGCTACACGCTCTGCCCGCTTATGAAGCTGAAGACAGGAGGCTGTGCTAGCCACGGTGCCCTGGTGAACAAGAGACAACCAGAACATGTTTTAGTACTACCGTATTACACAAGGAGATCTTTTTTTTTTCTTTTTTCCTAGCAGTGTGGCAAAGTACCTTGGCATTTAGGACCAAGAAGAGAGGGTGGTCAGGAGTGGCCTGAGCTCTCCACTGCAGAACATCTTGCATGTATAAGAACTATGGAGGGAAGATACAAACATGACAGAAAGTGAGCTGACCTGAAATAACAAAGGAAAAAGTCTGAAAAATATTGAGGGTGTACAAGCACGAGTTACAATGACCATGTTGGCATGATGTGAGGATTTGACAGATCAGTGAAGGATGTTTAAAAAAATCTGGTTTTGGATGGTTGAAAAATATGGTGAAGTGATGGCTGATGGAAGCAGTATGAGGGGGCTCAGAGATCAAAACAATACAATATATAAATTTCCTGTGGCACAATGAGAGCAGATTTCAAACCATGACCTGTTTTTGTGTCATTATATTGAGCCAACAGAAATTTTTTAAGATCCAAGGCAGACGCCAGAATGGTTTCTTACCTGTGTGCATAAAAGTGATGAGAGGGTGAAATGAAGATGGCTAACTACCTTACGTGCCTGGTCATTGTCTTCTAGTTGGGCCACATCTCGTCCACAGGCTTGGGCTATCCGCTTCCCTGCCACAAGGTTGCCCACTATCATAGAAGCAGGACCAACCTCTGTATGGCACAGCAAAAATCATCATCATCATCATCATCATAATCAGTAATGTTAGTCAATCGGTCATAATCACTGATACAAGTTATCATGATTCACAATTCCTAACACTGAGATTCTCTTTTACTTGACCCTCCTGTGGCTTACCTGGTTGCTTTTGGCGTGGCTTGGGGAGGTTGGTAACACAGGTATGGGGGCACATAAGGACGTTGCAGGGGTGCAGGGCTCCCTCCAGGAAGTGCTGTTTGGTCTCAGAGATGTGGATGCCACCCAGGGGTGCCTTGGGCAGTGTGTTTGCAGGTACCAGGGCCAGGCAATACACCCCCACCTGGTGAATACTATCTATAGCCTGTGTGAAGAAGAATACAAGGAAACAAAGAGAAGAGCCAAGTGGTGAGTAATAGAGAGCAAGGATTAGCTTTCAAATTGCAGCATGGCTCAGGAGGTAGGGTGGTTGTCTGGTAATTGGAAGATTGTTGGTTCGATCCTCGGTCCTTGCAGAGACTATGTCGGGATGTCCTTGAACAAGAAACTGAACCCCTTAACCCCTCAAGTGCTAAACCCCTGATATATAGTGGTAATCTTTTGGGGGGGTTTCTTCACCTTTCACCCATTGAGTGCTGGGATAGGCTCGAGCATGTTTCCACAACCTGACTTTGAATAAGCAGTTGATGATGGATGGATGGATGGATGGGTGGAAGGATTTGCGTCATTCTTACGGTATTTGAAAAAAATAAAAGCATTGCTTTTATTTATCCGATTTTTTTCTTAAAAGGTGGATGCTCACAGAAAGACCTCATGTCCTTTTTTCTCCTGTTCATCATGGTCTGTCAATATGGTCCATTTTTACATGTCACGAGTAGTCCCCATGTTGTAGGGGTGAACACAGACTAAGATGGCGTGTGGGGGATAAGGCCGAAGGCTCTTCCTAATGCCCTGCAGTGGGACCAAACCCGTGATGCCTGGGTTGTCATTTCCTACCACTAAGTCTACCCCCCCAAGAATGTGCAAATAAGGCTTAAACATTTAGAACCCATTTTTTTTGTCTTTTGTCCTCTTGAGGAGAACACGTTGAGAGTATTTTGTGAATACCTTTAAAGTCAGGTTATGTGTGTACAAGGTAGAAAATCAGCAGAAGATCATGTGGCACCTGAAGAACACGGCTCATCCACTGAAAGCTGTCCTCCTCCGAGGCATCTGGTCTTTGTTCTGCAACCACGACGATTCTTTCATCATGTAGCACTGACACAGAAAACACCGCTATCCTGGAACACACAAAAAAAACAAAAATAAAAAACCCAAAGTGCTACAACTACAGCATTGTGTACATCTCAGTGCACTACACTTTTAAATGTAATACATC
Source organism: Regalecus glesne (assembly GCA_900302585.1). Classification (NCBI taxonomy): domain Eukaryota; kingdom Metazoa; phylum Chordata; class Actinopteri; order Lampriformes; family Regalecidae; genus Regalecus; species Regalecus glesne. The sequence continues at coordinate 9,467 of OMLC01046678.1, read as the reverse complement.
CGTGGTTCCCATCTCAGGAGCCCGCAAATGTATCATGTAGACAAAGTTTCCAACTGTAGCAGTAACAAATAGTGAGAAAAAAGGAGTTTTTAAACTTCCTCCTCCTTTACCTCCCCCTGTAAACAAACTTCATGGGCTCCACTGCCAGTGCGGTGGCCACCACGTCATCAGCGTTGTGTCTGCGCCCACTCACCACCATCAGGCCATCCATCTTCCCAACAACAAACACCAGATTGTCCTGGTGGGGTGATAGAATGAAGACATATTTACATTTTCAGGAGTAAAGCTGGTGATAGCATCTGGAGACATTGGTGTCTTGCTTTAGGACACATCAACAGAACGGGCGGCTGTCCCCTATAAGACAATGAGTGTGTTGTGTATGCTCTTTCATGCAGCACATAGCAGTAGACAACAAAGCAGGTGTTTGGTTTACTCTTTTCCAAACCCCCAGAGGTTTTACTGATGTTTGGGCCAGTTATTGACAATCAGTAAACCTGCTTGTTTCACCGATTGTCTGATTCATGCTCGAGAGGACATGAATGATGGAGTGGCGTGGTAAAATCCAGACCATTACAGGGGAAACTGGGTGTAACAAACTGCATGAACTGAACTAAGAATAGAATCAGCCAGTCGTCCATCCACTGTGATAGTAGACATAACCTGTAAAGGTTCTTTTGTACGGTTTATTAAGGCTGGCCTAATACTAAACCTCCGTCTGACCTCAACATTTGTGCCTATTTCATTTTTTAATGCTGCTCCTAAGGGAAACTACTGTCCTCAGTGTTGTTCTAGTACTAAGCCACCTAGACATTGAACATTTGTCAAATAAATCAAGGTCAAAGCAGAGAAACGAGGGAGTTAAGGATCATTAAGTAAACTGACCGGTCCCACAAATCCCAGTAAAGATGTCCTGGTGAAGGGTCTGTCGCTGATTGGAGCCCCGGACGATGATAATGGGATAGCCTGCAATAACACATATTAGAGAACACGTGAGTTTGGGCCGACATGTGGGCCATGTGTGCATGTCAGAATATGCTATAGAGCTCTTCTAGGGTTTTACACTTTTGGTTTTGAACTTTCTTGAGGGGAAGTTTATCATGAATACTTGAAAGATCTGGGGAATTCAATCTGTAAATGTCATCTCAACACCTAAGAACCGAATATACCATCTGCAAAAAAGGATGAAAATTTGTTTAAATGTGGTCCAAAATAATCCTTTTGAAAGGGCGGGGGCCACTTTTATTAAGTGGGGGGTATGTAAAATATCAACACAAACAAGCAAACCGACACATAAATAAACATGCAACACGTTGTGCATGCTACATACTGAAGAGCGGGGCTGGGCAACATGATCCAGAAAAGGCCATTGTGGGTACAGGTCTTTGTTCCAACTAAGCCGTTGCACACCTGAGTCAACAAACCAAGGTCCTTAGCAAAGACTATTGATTGACTAATAGAATCAGATGTGTAACTGCTTGCTAAAAACAAAGACCTGCACTCACAAGGGTCCTTTCTGGATCATGTTGCCAGCCCCTGCCCTAGAGGGTACACCCATCCTTCATTTACAGGGCTATGGAAGACCCCCCAAAAAATGCACTTTTCATACAATATCAGATTAGACCAATAAACAATAAGCTGTTACGTGAAAAGTCTAAGAAAATGATCACTGACCTCAAAGATGTTCTTGGTCATACCAGGCAGGCCGTAGTAGGCAACGCCCGTGCTACCTGAGCTCACGCAGATCTCCCCCACCTCGTCTGTCTGACAGAGATAGGGAGTCCCCTCCACTCGCACCACACAAACCATGGCTGAGGACGTAAAATGATGACATCATCAATCATCAGGAGGAGGGGTGAAAAAAATTAACTATCATCCTAAGTAGAGATCTCAATTTGTTCATTTATTGTATTAGTGTATCTTACATATGGTTTTAATCCTTAAGGAATTGTTGAGTAATGTCTGATAATTTTATTGTTTATCTTATTGCTTTTGATTTATTGTTTTGGTTTTTTATGCAATGTGTGTGTGCATATTGTTGTACAGTTGCTTTCACATTTGGCCTTATAATATCTTCTTATTTTTGGCATTTTCAACCTTCCTTTGATAGGACCGTCGAGAGGGATAAAGGAAAAGCAGGGGAGAGAGAGAGAGAATGACATGCAGTAAAAGGTCCAGGTTGGATAAGAACTCAGCTTTAAGTAGTACACGTTCTACCAAGTGAGCCATCAGGGCGCCCCTACACTTGGCCTTATAAATAGTCTTATTTAATACAACACACCTCTGGATAATTAATATGGTCTAACTGTAACATTAAGAAAACTCAGGCCAAACAAAATGACTGAAAAATCCTGGATTCACGCATGCCTCTAATAACAAGTTGTATGAAATACAAAGCAGCAGCATCCAGGATCAACAGCACCATCTATTAAGAGGATTAGTTATCCACAGCCTCATACTTTTTCCTCCAACCTCAGCAAAAGGAGGAGTTAGCAGTTAGCAGGATGGTGTACCTCCAGGCATGACCTGTCCCACATCCTGGACAGTAAGGACAGACAGTTTCTCCTCCGTGTCCACACGGATCACACTGTGGCTCAGCCCACCCATAGATAGCACTGCCTTCCCAGGAGGGGGAACTCCCATCTCTGGAGGCCTGCAAGACGGAGGAGGAATTATTATATTATTATGATGTTGATAATATATGTTCATCACCTGGAAAAACACGGACAAATGATTGATGGTCGAGGCTGCTTTTGACATCCAGCATATTGTTTGGTCAGCTTTGTACCATCCAAATGTTGAGAAATCATCTGCTCAATCCAAATGCTATCGCTACATAAATTATTATTTTTTTAATCAGTGTTAGCCGTCTGAGAAACTAGAGAGTGAGCGTGTGAGTTTTGAACCACGCTATCCTCAGAATAATACAATGACTGGCCTGTCTCCATGCACAACAAACTGTATCCTTCACCTGGAAATTATATATGAACTGCTTTCAAATGACCAAAGCCTTGGTGGTAGAGCCAAGACGGATTTTGGTCACGCTGGAGTCTTAACATTGAATCGAATGGAGACTGATACATACAGAAGTGCCGGCATATAAATGTGTGCAACTTTGCATTTACTACTAATTTCGGCTGCTCCCACAGCGGATCATCAATCTATTTGTGATCCGCATATTTGATTTGGCAAAGGTTTTACGCCGGATGCCCTTCCTAATGCAAACACTAACCCTATGGACGAGGGCACACGTAAAGCGCTGGACTTGCACCCATGCCTGTCGCCATATGCGTGCAACCCTTTATGCTGTTCCCAGATCAAATCTTTAACATATCTCTCATGTTTACTGCCAGGGATGAGATTCTTAGCAACCTTGTTAATGCTCCGCTACAAGATTTAGCATCAAATCTGAAGCGCGGAAGTTGAGCATGTGTCATGATGTATGTTTTATCCCCTCCAGTGATAGCAACACTTGAATGTGAAGATGGTCATTTGTCACAGCTCAGATAAACATTTCACGAGTCAACAAAGCTGGTCATCAGTTCTCTGTCACTGGAGCGGCTCCAAGTCTGCACATTGCTGACATTTCAGATTACATGTTTGGTTCAGTGGCTTCAGTCTAAGGAACTCATTTGTTTAATATCCACAAAGGCTGACTTGGCTTTTATAAAAAAATGCACTTTTTTGTTGATTTATTTATTTTCCTAAAGGAGAATCCACTATGCATTATCTCAGTTCTTTTACTCAGACTACACCAAAAGCTACAACAGAGGGAAGATGAAGGTGCAAGGCTCTGGTAGGTACCATTGCTTCCAAGGTTGTGAATCTTAACCATTACAGATAATGCATGTTTTTGCATGTCTCTGTCATGCAGGCACAGGTGCACATCTTCAGGTAAAACCACTGTCCATGTACTATATATAGTATATCAGTTCTCACGCTTGTCCCTAATAAGCTAGTCCAGCGAGTGGCGGAGGGAGTTAAAAACAGACCCTAAACCAGAGTGAATTCTTTACCCTTGTGTGCAAGAGCCACAGATTGAAAAAACTACTCAGCAAAGCACCACCATCCCTGTCTTTCAAGGATTCAACTGTTGGTACTCATGCAGTAAGATGTAACGGTCCAGCGGTGGAGAGAGGTGACAGCTGATTTTGGGCTACCAGGCTGCAGTGACGGCAGTTTACCTGCGGATAGCAACAGTCATGGCTTCTGAAGAGCTGGCACATGGACAGATCACCTCAGGTCGCAGTCCACGTGCCTGGAACACGTTTAAGAAGGCATCGCAGGAGGATATCGACCCTGCAGTCAAAAAAAAACACACACACACGCGCGCGCACACACACACACACACACACATGCACACACAGGCATACAACAAACCCATTCATAGACAAATCAGATCAATGAGAACATTGAGTGCAGCTGTGTCTGTGTTTTATTTTCAAAGGCTGAAATTGTGTTAACAGATACTCTGCTTGTAGACTCACAGGGGTTTGCTCCATCAGCTACGATCAGCATTCGCAGTGAGCTTAAGCTGATGTCTCTCTGGTCTCTCTGGGCCAGCAATGACCAGTGCATGTCCCTTGACTTCACCACCGCTACCCGTGCTGTGCAAGGACACATAGGCACACAGAGATAGAGTCGCAACACATATCAGCAAGTCAATGCCACAATTATGCAACATTAAAGCCAGTTGTAAAGCCCAAAGGCTGAGAGCAAACCAAAATAGTGTCCAACTCATTTGCCAACAGGTGAATCGGCAGGGCGAGAACAGACTGAGAAACAACTCCAGCAAGAGCAATGAGCCTCCTTTCCCCAGCCCACGCAGAACTAATGAGGCTTTTAAAACAATCAATGGCTGAAACCCAGCTATTGCTTATCCATCCATCCATCCATCGACAACCGCTTATCTGAAGTTGGGTCGTGGGGCCACGCTGGACCCTATCCCAGTGATCATTAGGTGAAAGCCTGGGAGACACCCTGGACAGGTCGTCATTCCATCTCATGGGCTGAGCACTTAAGGATTCACTGTCTTGCTTAAGGACACTTCGACACATTTCCGCAGGATCCAGGGATCAAACCACCAATCCTCTGATGAGTTAATTCATCTATATTTAATTTGATCTTATTTCCTGTTCCCCTGGTGTAGGTCATAAAGTTGGCGTAGCACCATCTGAGCAGGAGGGATATTAATGACCTTGCAGAAGGATACAGGTATAATCATGTAGGGGTTGCCCTTTACCCAACCCCACTGACCTAGAGACTCTCCACAGACGTAAACCACAAAGGCAAGTCAGCATTCATTACCAGGCGACATCTCGTGAATAAACTAAACACACAGCCATCTTTAATGATTCACCTTAAAGCGCCCAATGAATTGATTAGTATAAAGGTCCACAAATTAAAATGTTGGGTTTGTCCCATCTATGCTCATAAGGAAATGTGAAGTGGGCATTGAATGTGGAACTGGATGTTAAACAAATGAGTGGATTGATGGATGGGCACAAACCTTTGTACGTGTGCACCTTCTGTATCCAGGAGAGGGGGTTGACCTTCATCAGGGAGTAAGGGATGCTGATCACATGCATCCGGTTCATGACACTCTGTCGTACAAACACACAAACATGGGACTGTCATCTTATGTTCAAACAGACAATCAAACCCTCTAAACATACAATGCAGAGCGTTTGTGTAGTTTCTCTAATAGTGTGCTAACAGGCACTTGAGTTTGGGGAGATCCATGCTGCACAGGAGGGTCCAAATCACGACAAGAATTCCTGTTTGGGTATTTGGATGATGTGTGTCACTGGATCCCACAGTTAACTGCTGTGCTAATTGTGGTAGTCAAACATGCAAAATCCAGGCGTTTAACTCTACAGTGTGGCTGTGACCAGTTGATCTAAACTAGTTGAACTCTGTGGAGCTACATTTGTTACTGGTGTTTTGTGATTAATTACAAAAAGTAGCACTGATGGGGAAAAACCTCAGCGGACTTAATACATTATTAGTAAATTGAGAGCAGACCTACTCTGCTTCCAATTGTTATTACCACAGGACAAATGATCACTTACAGTGAGAACACCGTGCCATAATCCTGCATCTCTCTTGAAGTCCAGGACGTTGGTTATGGTCTCAGCTGTGGGTCAAACACACAGAATTTATCAAGGTCAGAGTGGGTAAAAGGAATTTAAATACCACAATATCCAGTCACAGTATATTCAACACCACCACTGCTCCTCTTCCCAAGCACTATTTTGTTATTGTGACCTCCTTTTTTATCCCCCATCTGACTTCATCCCTTGCAATAGGAAGCACAGTCTGAAGTCGATAGTGAGTATGAGTGAAGAGTGGCTCCGAGCCAGCGGAAAACAGGCCTGGTGGCTCCCGAGGGGGTTTCTAGCGCAGTTAGGAGTTATTTAGGGTGAAACTGGGACACCCGAAGTGAGGATGCGTCTTGTGTTCTCCATCGCCGTCTCTCCCTTTTGCCCACCTTCTTCCAAACAGTTCATAAGCTGAGAAATGTCCCTCATTGGAATGGAGTTAAACCTATCTAAATGGATCCCTAATCCACAGGACAGGGGATTCTAAACTCTACAGTCCAATACTTAATAAAATGACTATGAAGGATACCTGTGCACACTGATAGAAAGGCTCTCCACAATCTAATTTTTAGCTTAAATAGGGAAACTCAAATGGTGGTATCATACCTACAATCTTCTACAATCAGACTTATCGTTCATTACCTATTGTATTATGGCATCATGTATACCAATAGCACCTTACATATGTTCAGTAATGTTTTGTATTGTCTTACTTTTTTACCCACCATCTGTAAAGTGTCCTTTGGTCTTTTAAAGGGGCTAAATAAATTAAACTCATCATTATCATTATCAAAAATATTTTCCCCTTCTCTCTCTCTCTTTCTCTACGGGAAGGTTCATATAAACAACTTGAACCCCAGTTGAAGAGAAAGCACTTTCCTCCATCTAATCCTGTCATACTGCACATGGGTAAAATCACACTGCTTGCGTTTCAAAATCAATTCCTGTCATTGTAGTTGTGAGGAACCTGGATCTTATTTCTCCAGGAAAGAAAGATGAATGAAGGGGAGGACAGAATGAAGTGGGGCAGAGCGCGGCTATTGTACTCACCTTCAGTGTAGCCGCAGGCCTGTGTGAGGACGTGACAGTGAGCTAGCATGGCTGAATGCGACACAGTGATCCCCATGGTGCTGCCCTCCTTGCTGGTCTTATACTGGAAACACATCACAACGTTTACAGAATTTTGGTTCAGAACAGTTAACCCATCATTTGGAAGTAGTTCTATTTTTATGTTCTAAAATGTCTTTGCTGCTTGGTAAAGGATGGCAGGTGGTTAGTGGAGTCCTTGGTTGGTAAACCGAAAGAAACATTGATAGATCTAACCCTCTAGATTTTAGAGGTAGTAAATACTGAACTTGGGATAACAAACTTTATTCCAAATTTGGCCTGTAGGGATTTGCAAATTAGCTCCTTTTTTCCAAGAGAAGTTCAGGAAAAAAACTGATAATACAGTCATCTACAGGAGGTCTGACTGGTGGACATATTACGATGACTATATCCAAACTACACTAACCTCTATGTAGGCTATGTCATTGTTGGCTTCCCGTATTGGCGGATACCAGTCTTTGGGAGGCTTCACAACGTGCTTTCCATCTGTCACAAACCACAGCAACCGCGGCCAGCCTGCGTAGACGCACATGACAATTGGCTATACAGATAAAATTGACCTGACTTGACTTGACCTTTACAGTAAATCAGTTCAACCACGATTTGAAAATGAAAATAGTATCCATATGATGTTGTATAATAAAATTTATTTTAAGGATTAAAAGGAAATAAAAATATAAACTAAAAACACTGATATACCTTTGAAGGTGGCAACCTCGCCTGTTTGTGCTTTGGGGAGACCTTTCTGGCAAGCATCTGTGGTGAGTGCCAGCGTCACACCGCAGCTGCCCAACAGGAAGCCAATCTGTTGACTTCCTGCATCCTGAGGGGGACACAAAGTAGATGACAGAATGATGATCATGCAATAGTACACATGAAGCAGCTGACCCTTATAGCTGAGAATATCTGGGAATGACTAAATTCAAAATGTGAGAAGTTTGATTAAAATTGTCCTCAAGTAAAGTGATACAGTATTGGCGAGGGGAGAGAGAGAGAGAGAGAGAGAGAGAGAGAGAGAGAGAGAGAGACGGGTCGGATTCAGACCCGGGCCACTGCAGTAAGAGCTCACTGGCGTGCCCCATGCATGATGGTGGGAGAAAACTGGTAGAAACCTGTAGACACAGGCAGGACATGCAAACTCCACACAGATAAGACCTGGGATGGGATTAGAACCCAGGACCTTCTTCCTGTGAGGCAACAGGGCTAACCCCCGTGGGACAGAGTTGACTGTTCCCACATGCTTATTATACAGCATGTCAAATGTAGGGAAGAAAAGCCCAAGTTATGGTACAAGTCTGGATAGCAGAGATCTAGACTCTTTATGGTCCATTCATCCATACATCGTCAAATGCTTACCCAAGCACTGATTGGGTGAAAGGTGAGGAAACACCCTGGACCGGCCATCATTCCATATCAGGGCTTGAGCAGTTGAGGGGTCGGCGTCTTGCTCAAGGACACATCGACACACTTTACTGTGTTACATTTGACTTTTCTTTCACGTATCATGCGTCTGGTACCATTTTGTGAATTGGTCTCCAAACTGACATGACGTACAGGTAGGCCTTCTCCAGGTTTGACATAATCTATCAAAGTTAGCAGAGGCTAAACGCTACCCTGCAACAGAGGATCGTCAACATGGAGGGATCCCGTAAGTGACCTCATGTGTACATGGGTGACTCGAGGTGCCGTCCATATCCTCACCTATGGGCACCGTGCGACCACTCTTACGCACATCATTAACTGACAAAACACTATTTAATGCCTTGGCGTGTTGGATTTCACTCTCATGGTAGCATTTCTGACTTCAGTGTGTGTGTGTGTGTGTGTGTGTGTGCATGTGTGGGTGGCCCCTTCAAGGCAGCAGGGGACTATAAATGATGGAGGAGAAGGGGGAAGCCAAGAAAGGGGAAGAGGAGGAGCAGAAGGAGGCGAGCGGAGACGAGAGATCACGTCATTGTGGAAACATTTGGCAGCGGTAGATATAAACACACACACACACACACACACACTCAGAAATATACAACATACACACACATACAGTACAGATGATAAACACACACACACACACACACACACACTGGCCTGTTTTTGTCTCCAGCTTTTTGAGGGGAAAAAGGGGAAAATGACATCAAGCTCTTCATGTGAGTCCAATGAGCAGGGAGGAGGCGGAGGGGAGCCAGGGGGTGCTGTGTGGGAATGCTGGCAGACACAGAACATTGTTACATAAAAACTCAACTTTAGTACTAAGATCCTCTGGGCCTT